>JAPMOQ010050344.1:242922-257547 GCA_026543055.1 Argiope trifasciata
TAAAGAAAGGTTACCATGAGCTCAGTGGCCTAATGGTCAAAGCTCGTAACCATCTCCTGTAGTTCTTTGTTTATATTGTCGCATAAAGAATGTTTACCAAGAGCTCAGTAGCCTAATGTTATTTTAATAGCTTCGCTCGTGACTACTTCCTGTAGTTCGAATTGTTTGTATTGTCGCATAAAGAAATTTTACCACGAATTCAGTGGCCTAAGTATTTTTAATCGCTTCGCTCGTGACTATCTCCTTTAGTACTGATTGTTTATATTGCGGCATAAAGGTAGTTTACCACGAGCTCAGTGGCCAAATGGTCAAAACACACGATCCAAACCCAGAGTTTGTGGGTTCGATGTACGCAATGGCTGTTATATCCAAAGTATGCCTTTTTAGTTTGTTTCCATACGTTCTTTAACATTCTAGACCTTTCTTTGTTATGTAAATTGTCTCTCCATTATTTTGTTCTTGTACAAAAGCTGTTATCCACTAGTCGTGGACAGCTTCTTGACCTTGCAAAGTTGCAAGTCGCTACTTTCCTTCAATGAACTTGTTTGTTAGCTTAAAGCTGATGGGTGTTTATTTAAATATTCATGACAATATATCTAAAAATAAACATCAATAGACCATGGTTCAAAATAGTGTTATCCATCCCAAAATAAGACTTGTCTGCGTTCAAATACAACTAATGTAACTTGCACACAAACTTATCCAATCCAAAGGAGACGTTAATATAACTAAAGCTATAAACATCAATCGACCGTGGTTCAAAATAGCGGTGCTCGCCATGGCTGTTGTATCCAAAGTATGGATTTTTAGTTTGTTTCCTTATGTTTAACATTCTAGACATTTATTTGTTATGTAAATTAATTGTTTCTCGAATATTCTGTTCGTGTATAAACAGCGGTCTTGTAAATGGCAAGTGCCATAAGAAACAATCACAACATTTCCATTTATAAAATTCACATGACTTTTTTAAATGGAAACAATAAGTTTTTGATAAATATCTGTCGAAAACATCATATTTGGTAAGAGTGGAATTAGAATTAGCTTTGAACTGTTAATTTAGAAAACTAACCCGTTGGCTGTTGTATGATCAATACTACCAATAAAAATGCGAATTCAAAATATTTTATTTCCATTCTAAAAGTATCTTGGTAAAAAAAGCACTTCTAACTGGGTTATAGTTTAATTCATAATGTTGTCGATTGGAACATTTTGATAACTTGTTAAAATTTCAATAGAAAATAAATTAAAAATGTGTTAAAAGATTTCTTTAAACTATATTCAACTATTCAAAGCACATGCACTTTTTGTTAAAAAAAATAGAAGTACTTGTTTTAAAGTTCACATCATAGTTAACATCACAGAGAATTATCTGATGTTTGAAATTTCTCATTTGTGCCCAAACCACAAAACAAAAATTATTCATCAGAATTGTGTTACAAATTTTCGAATCCCTAATCTGAGTTTTTACTGCTACTTTGGGCAGATAAGTTAAGAGACGCCCTAAAAATAATGAAAACAAATTCCTTATGAAATATTAAGATAAATACTTTCCTCTTAGATACTTTTATCTATCAAATGTTTCTGCGATGATAAAACAAAAATTCTTTTTATAAAACAAGAGAATTTTATATCAGAATAATAGTAATAAATATATGATTGCTAACAGTAAAATTTAAAAGAATTATTTTTGAACATAAATGTTGTTTATAAATTCTGTTGATTACCAATTAATATTCCGATTTCACATTTTATATTTTCAAGTAGTGAATTCTGCATCAGTTGTTATTTTGTTGTTGTAATGTTCATCTTCTGCTGTGTTAACACAAAATGTCGGAAAAATTATTACTGTATAAAAGTAATTAACAAAAATTGTTATTGCTTTTTCTTATTTGGATAAATGGATATAATCAAAGAAAATTCCGAAATAAGTACAAAATTTTGTTCCAAACAAAACTGAGTCATGCATCCTTCAAAACTTTTATTTTGTTATCATGTAAGAACATGATCCTGTTTTGGTTTGAGGCTTTTTGAAGCCTCAAAATTAGTAAGCAACAAATTGGCAATTTATCTCTTTTGATGAATCCATTCTTCACTTTTAGTGTAAATCGAAAATAATGCAGAAGGTAATCACATTTGGCGGTTTATCGCCAAATAAAGTTACAACTTGATTTTCAAATTATTCATTCACTGAAATCTTACTAATTGCCTTATGAATTGAAATTATTGACTAGTTTAAATCGGTTTGAAACAATCACAGACTATCAGATTATGCATGCGTTGATATTTAGAAAAATGATGGGTTTCTTTCCTTTCAAAATCAGCCGAGCTCCAAAATTTTGTTTGTCAGTTAGCAAAATTGAAAATGAAAGTTATGTAATATAATATACACTGAAGTGACAAAAGTCATGGGATAGCAATATGCAAATATACAGATGACAGTAGTATAGCAGCGAAAAAGTATAAATGCGCAGTTCGTTTTCCAGAGCTTTCATTTGTGTTCTTCATGTGAACAGGTTTTTCGTGATTTATGGCGGCACGACGAGAATTAACAGACTTTGAACGTGGAATGTTAGTTGGAGCTAGACGCATGGGTCATTCCATTGCGGATATCGTTAGTGAATTTACATTCCGAGATCCACAGTATCAAGAGTGTGCCGAGAGTATGAAATTTCAGGCATCGCATCCCATCATGTCGAGCGCAGTGGGCGACCACCTGCACTTAACGACCGAGACCACCGACGTCTGTTAGAATGGTCAATGTTAATAGACACGCAACACTTCGTCAAATAACTGCAGGAATCAATGTGGGACGAACGAGGGACGTGTCCGATAGGACTGTGCGACGAAATTTGTCTTCCTTGGGCTATGACAGCACAAGACCGACTCGAGTGCCTTTACTGACAGCACGACATCGCCTGCAGCGACTCTCCTGGGCTCGTGAGCATATCGACTGGTCCCTAGACCAGTGGAAAACAGTGGCGTGGTTAGATGAGTCACAATTTCAGTTGTTACGAGCTGATGGTAGAGTTCGAGTGTGGTGCTGACCCCGCGAAGCCATGGACCCGAACTGTCAGCAAGGCACTGTTCAAGATGGTGGTGGCTGCATAATGGTGTGGGCTGTTTTACATGGCCTGAACTCGGTCCTCTGGTGCAAATGAACCGATCATTGACTGGAAATGGTTATGTTTAGCTGCTTGCAGATCACTTGCAGCCATTCATGGACTTCACGTACCCACACAACGAATGGATTTTTATGGATGACAATGCGCCATGTCACCGGGCCAAAACTGTTCGCGATTGGTTTGAAGAACATTCCGGACAATTCCAGCGCATGATCTGGCCACCTAGATCACCCGATATGAATCCCATCGAGCATTTATGGGACATCATCGAAAGGTCCGTTTTTGCCCAATCTCCTGCACCATCCACACTTTCACAATTATGGACGTCTATACAGACAGCATGGCTCAATATTCCTGCAGAGGACTTCCAACGACTTGTGGACTCCATGACACGTCCAGTTGTTGCACTTCACCGGCAAAAGGAGGACCGACACGATATTAACAGTCATCCCATTACTTTTGTCACTTCAGTGTGTAGACAGAAAACGAGAAAAACCTCATGATTGTTTCAAACCAGTTTAAAGTATCCGACTACATTCGAAGGCAAATTTTTGAAAAATTAGATTTTTTAAATACTACTTAAAAATTTTGTTTTAAGCTGTATTATCAATTATAATGCAAAATACTATGAATACAAAAAGAATCATTTGAAAATATAATAGATTTTGAGAAATAGGAAAATTGGTAGTAAATTTTAATGAAATTTAATCAAAACGGTTAACACTTCACACAGAATTGTAATGCAGCAATCCTATTTTTCTTTGTACACAAGTTATAGAATATGAATATACATGAATTGAACCAAAATCTTAGAAAACTTTTGGGATGCAAAGAAGAGATATGGGTAAAAATATATGCATTTAATGCCTTTATCCATAAATTCACAACTTAATTTTTCTAAAAACACCTATAAATGGAAGAGTATTTCACTAACCTTAGAACTTTAGTTTGACTTCATTGCCCTTATTATTAAAAACACACGCTGAAACATTTATGTAAATACCTCTGTTAGTTTTTTAGATATCCTGTTAACGGGGGAGAATTTTTATGAAAATTAAAGTTTTGAGAAAATTGAAGTTAAAAACAAGTTTCATTGAAAAATATATGACCTTGGATGTTAGATCAGGCCTTCCTTTTCCTGGAAAATGTAGATTGTTTTGGAAAGAGGAAAGTATGAACTACAAGAAATAACTAACAAATCAACAAATCGCCAATGTGTTCGGTAATCAATGTTTTTAACGTAGACAGATACTGGTTAATGACTTGAATTAATTAAGACAAATAGTGACTTAAAATTATTAAAGTTCTCACAAAACTTAAAATTTGCGATTTTAGATTTCATTTTTTTTTTAAATCGTACAGCTTGAAAATACGTTATTTACCTTATTGTCAAAGCTTTTCCTAATCTTCAAAATAGTTTTTTTTTATTTCTATGGCATGAGGTAAAATGATTAAATTCACTCTTTCAATTTTTTTCATTTCATGATATCTTTGAATGCCTTTTCCGTGTATTTCATTAATCACTGAAGTTCTAATGTTGATTCTAATCATCTTTCTTCGTTTTTTAAACTGTATAATCTTTTTATTGACGCGTGTTTAGAAATAAGAAAGGGGGGTTTTAATCAAACAAATCATTAATTTATTAAAAAAAAGCAAAAGTATTTTTTTGTTTTACCTGTTTCATTACTTATTTATTTTTAAAATAATGACTTTACTTTTCAGTTCATTTTCTTTAATAAGAGATTAGATTAATGTACTTGAAAAGTAAAAACCTAATTTGTTTCTCTTCCTTTGTTAAGTTAATTGAAAATAGAATACAAAACTATCCTTTCTTTAAAATTATAATTCTTATTTTATACATTTTGTTTAAAAATTATTATATTAAACTTTTTAATGTAGTAAAAGATGACTCACTTCAGTACAGCGAAAATTCAAATAAAACTTACCAACTTTCAAATATATTCCTTGATGATATATTTCATATATAATTAGATATACAGTGAAACCTCGTTACAACAATATTTTAGGGACCAAATAAATATATTGTTGTAGAGAGGCATATTGTTATATCGAGGGCCCACATATTTTGAGCATTTAATAAGAGTTTTTTTATTATTATTATTATTAGTTTAAGGTGCATAACATACTACTTTTAAGTCTATATTTAGAAGAAATTATTTTGTAAAATACTAATAATAGTGGTTTAAATACTAAAAAAATAAATAAATAAGATAAATTCAGAAAATAAGCACAGAAATATTCCTGAAAACACTTTTTATTCAAAATAATCCAATATTTTTGTTTCTTTATTCATTTTTTTAACTGTTAAGTTCACCAATACTGTATGTATTGAGTCTAGTGCACGAAAATGTTCTTCATTTGTCGACGAAAGGCTTGAAAAAAATGTCTGTAGAGAATTCACAGATTGAAGAGCTTCCTGGGATGACAATAAGGACTGCGATGGACCTGTATTATCGTCATCATCAATATCATCTTCATCATTGTTTCCTATCTCATCAGTAATTTCAGAGAGAATATCTTCATCAGTAATTCCTGCGAAAAAAATAAGATCATCATCTGCTGTTAAATAGTTTTCTATACTAATTCCAAACTTTTTACCGCTTGTTTCTTCAAGTTGGGATACGGAATTTTTGATGTGCAAAACACATTATTGATCATCTGAGAGATCATTGTCTATGGAATTTTCATCATTGTCAGATTTCTTATCTTCCATAACACAAAGACCAGCCTTTTTTCAGCAATTCCGAATGGTTTTTTCTTTTACTTCCCACCAACTCCCACAATGAGTCTTAATAGACGGAAAAAATAACAAAAGAAAACGAAAAAAAAAAAAGCATTTGAAAATCAAAATATTATTATAAAGGGAGAAAATGATACTGAAGTTTAGATTGAAATAATCGTTTTACAGAGGTTTATTGTTCTAGAGAATATCGCAATATTGAGGGGAGATTAACATTAGTTTATATGCAAAATCACTGGGACCACAAAACATTATTGTAGTAGAGGGAGTTATTGTTGTATCGGGTATCGTTGTAGCGAGAGTTTACTGTATATAATATGCAAAATATTATACATATATTATACACTTTTGTATGATATTAAACAACATTCTCAATATTGTAAAATATTAAATTATTTAATATCGCATAACATTTTATAATATTGTGTAACAAGGTGAGCTACCTTATTATACATAACATAAAATATGCCTCTGCAACATCTTATTATGCAGGAAAATTCTCTTCTGCAAACTGGAAGGCTGATGTAAAACTTTTTTAGACTGCAAGTAAATAAGAAATACTAATTCAAACACAAAGTTGCATAAGAATACAAGATATGGTGGTGGGTCTAATGCCACTTGGCCATGCCAAGTCCGAATGAGCGGAGCGCTTTCAAGTTAAGGCAAAGGTATGCGCCTGTCGTTGTTAACGAGCACCCTTAAGGTAAAAGTACGACTTTGCTCAAACACACACGACGCAATTCTTTTTAGGGAGCGGTCGAACTCATTCATCCATCCGCAAGTCAGAATTGAGATCCCAATCAGAGACTGACTCATCCCTGATTTAGTACCCCCAGAAGTATACTTTTGTTATGGGAACTTGGAGGACTTTGCAATCAGACCTATTTAACGTGCCTCAACTGCCATTAGCCAACACGGCGGCCTTTGGCCGAGACGAGGACAGAACCCACGACCTTTCGGTTACGAGACCGTCGCTCTACCAACCAGGCTACCGCGGCCTATGCAAGATATAGATACATTATGCAACATGAAAGTCTTATAATGACCCCAGGAAGTACAAAAGGGATTCTTGTCCACCATGTCTATAAAATTGAAATAAATTTAAATTCATTCATTTATTATTGTATTATATTGCTTTCCGATGTAGTTAGTTTCTTAATAAGAAATAGAATTTTACAGATAGCTCTAATGTTTGTTAAATAGATATCGAGCCATTAATCCAAAGCTTTGGTGAAAAAACGGGGCGGCTGTTTGGAGATTTGGCGACAAATTCAGTAACTTCGACAAATAAAAAAAGAAGACGTCAAAATATTTGAGAATCCTAGTGATAATTCCGTTTGGTTATGGATACCACCTTTTATTTTAGACAATTAAATATAATCTAATTTCCTAAATAAAAAATATGGAGTGATTTTCATATCCAAGTATATATTTTTCATTAGTTCTTATGTTATTCTAACCCTAATGAATTTATTAAGAAAAATATTTAAATCAAATCTACGATTCCAAATTTAAAGTTATCACGTGAAAGTATCGTATTTAAGACATTATTACCAGTTTTTTTAAACTTACATTTACAAGTTTTCTAGCTAGAAAACAAAATTTTGGAGTTCGACTGATTTTAAAAATAAAAATAAAACTTTTTTTTTCTTTTTGTTTTTTGTTTCTTTTAATATTGATGCATGAATAGTCTGATAGTCTTGTGATTGTTTCAAACCGCTTTAAACTGGTTAAGGACTTAAATTAATTAAGGCAATTCATAAAAATTCCGAGACAGAAGAATTCAGAAATCAAACTGTAACTTTAGTTAGCGATAAATTTACAAATGGATTATTTTCTAATAATCCTTAAAGCGAAAAATGGATGCATCAAAACCAATAAATCGTCATTTGGTTGTCTATGCATTTTGAGATAACAAAACATCAAATCAAAACAACATCGTATTTTTCGTGTTAGTAAAACAGGTAGCATTTCAAAAACTGCAGAAAATTTTTCATACAATAAAAAAATTATTCGTATTAGAGATTGTGAGTTGGAAAATAGAATAATATTTTACAATCTTACATTTTTTTATGATTATTTTCTATTAATACACTGATGGGAAAAAAATCCCAACACCAAGAAAAAATTATTGTACAGTAATGAATTTTTAGGAATACATTTGTCTAGGTAACATATTTAATTGATTAAAGTTTCAAGATCACTGGTAGAGCCATTGGCGAGAAGAGACATTTCAAATGTGAAATGTTGGTACATTAGTAACCGGTGTAATGGTCAGAATTTTGAATGCAAACATGCAAACGTGCATGCATTGTGTCGTACAGATGTCGGATATCAGTTTGTGGGATGGAGTTCCATGCTTGTTGCACTTGGGCGGTCAATGCAGGGACGATTAATGCTGGTTGTGGATGGCGCTGGAGTTGTCGTCCAATGATGTTGTCCCATACCTGCTCGATTGGAGAAAGATCTGGTGATTTAGCAGGCCAAGGCAACATGTCGACACTCTGTAGAGCATGTTGGGTTAGCGTTATCCTGTTGGAAAACACCCCCTTGAATGCTGTTCATGAATCGCAGCACAACAGGTTGTATCACTAGACTGACGTACAAATTTGCAGTCAGGGTGCGTGGGATAACCACGAGAGTGCTCCTGCTGTCATACGAAATCGCTCCCCAAACCATAACTCCAGGAGTAGGCCCTGTGTGTCAAGGCCGCAGACAAGTCAATAGCAGGCTTTCACCTGGTCTCCTTCTAACCAACAAACGGCTATCACTGCGACCAAGGCAGAACCGGCTTTCATCAGAAAACACAACAGATCTCCACTCCGTCCTCCAATGAGCTCTAGCTTGACACCATTCACGTCGCAAACGGCAGTGGTTTGGAGTCAGTGGAATGCACTGTACAGAGCGTCTGGCTCGGAGCTGTCCTTGAAGTAACCGATTTGTAACAGTTCGTTGTGTCACTGTGGTGCCAACTGCAGCTCGAATTTCAGCTGCAGACGCAGTACGATTAGCCACAGCCATACGCCGAATACGACGGTCTTCCCTCTTAGTAGTACCACGTGGCCGCCCGGAACCTGGTATTCTTGAGGCAGTACCTTCCCTTGACAACTGCTGCCAATACTCATGCACAGTGGATACATTCCTGCAAGTCTTTCAGCAATATCGCGGAAAGAAAACCCACCTTCTCGTAGCCCTACAGCACAACCTCGTTCAAACTCAGTGAGCTGTTGATAATGGCTTCTTCATCTTCTTAGAGGTATCCTTGACTAACATTAACCCACTACGTCAAATCTCAACTGTAAAAAACGATCACGAACCTTACAGCGCTTATTTAAAGCAAACCTCATTTGCATGTTCATAGTGTGGCTACTAGCGCGTAGCTCGAAATTTTAATCGACGTCATCTTTCAGATGTATAAACACACCTACCAAATTCCGCTTATCTAGCACAGCTCCTTCCTATTGTTGGGATTTTTTTTCCATCAGTGTATATTTTGTATACAAGAAAGTAAGAATAATTAGCTCATTTTTTTCCCTGTATAGACATGCTTTTTCTTTGATACTAGCTATTCCCAAAATGCGAATAAATGTTTTTAGTTTTTTTTAGTTAAGTTTAGTTTCGTTTAGCTAACGTCCAGTTGTAAAAAAACTCTACTTCTATTTTGCGACTGATCTCGTCATTTTGAACCGAGGTCAGATGACGAAAATGATACCCAAGCTGACTTCCCCCACCACGCCAGACCAGATCAGTGGAAGGCCATTTGGCCCTGATGGATTTAATGGGCACTAGACCCCTTTACATGACGGTTCTTTGTTGGAATCGGGTCTCGAATCTGAAACCCACGAACCAAGACTTTATAGCCAAACCACCGCGACCGTATTTTTAGTTTAAAATGAACTCTTTAAAGAAGGAATTTGTTTTAGTTTAATTCGTAATTGATTAAACAGAATTATGCTGAATTATTAACCTTACTGGATTACTTAATTCCTATATTAATCTCCCACCTACAAGTAACTGACGTCTGATTAACTAAGCAGGAACAACAACTTATCCAGCTCCAGAGAGCTGAAAACTGAAGGAAAGTTTTGACTTAAGCAATATGTGCTTCTTTATTTTGGTTATTTAGCCATAACTTTAAAAAATAAAGATAACTTGTTGTACATAAAGATAACAATTTCATTCTTGGTTAAATTATTTTTAAATAATGTATACTGTTTTAGTGTATTACTGCAAAAACTGTTGATGTTATAAGCAATAACAACTTTTTTGGCTATTCTAGTAATTATTAGTTTAAATGAAAACAAATGAAAATGCTTTATATAAAATTTGATTCAAAGTTTATATAAAACTGTAATTATTTTCTAAAACGAATAAGCTAAATTTATTTCATTCGTGTCGTTACATTTTAGAGTTACTTCAGACATATAAAACAAACAATGATTCAGAGGGAAATCATGATCTTACGGTGATTGCCTACATTGCCTTAATTTGAATAACAGTGACTGCCTTAATCTGAATATTAGTAGACAACAGCTACTGTTATTCATATTAAGATTAAATTCATATCAAAAATACTTTTGCTCAAAATCATACTTTATAAATGTTTGTATTTCATGCTCCTTTGTTTAATAACATTAAATAAGAAAAATAAGTATTTTATTCACTGCATACGTTTCAATAATATTTTTCATATTGAATGTAAAATATTTTTAAAGAATCTTAATATTATATTTCTATAAACTTTCCATTTAGAAAAAATGTCAGCTTTTATGTAAATTTTTTTTTTAATTTTTTTTATGTTGAAACGTTTTTATATTTCAGCATCAAAATTGAAAATTTCGAAGAACTTAAAAACGGTAATTTCTGCGAAATATATCATAAATTAAATTTAAAGAAATCGGATCTTTGCTTACCTATGAAGAAATTCGTATTTCGTAGAAAATTAATTTGGAGAAAGAGCATTTAATGTTTTTATTTGAAATTCCCGAAACTGTATCTTTCTAACTCAATAACTGTTTTCTCGTTTTTACTTTTTCTCAATTTCTTAGAAATTTAACAAACATGTAATTACTTTTATTTTCGGAAAAATTTCAATTGTGCAAATTCCAATTAAATATTCCATCAAAATTAATTAATTTATTGATTTAACATAAAAAAGTATATACTGCTCTAAAATTTAATTAACAATAAAGAATGACAGAATAAATGAAATTCATACACAAAAAATGTGTAAAGTATGAAATTTATAACGCATTTTTATATATATTGTATATAAAGGAATAAAAGCGCATTTAATTTCACATAAAAATAAATTGAACGGAGGTTTTAGTAATTATGATAATTAATTGAAGATCATAATTATTTTCACAAATAGCATAATTACACTCATGAATTAATTTTTTTTTCTCTGAAACATTGAGAACACTGAAAAGGCAACTTCACACAAATAAGAATTTCGAAGTGTAGCAAAGATTTTATTTTGCCGATAATATTTTAAAGAATCTTCAGTAATATTTCCTTGTTTTGATGATATCGTTACTGAAAAAGAAAATTTGGAAACTAAAATCTAAATGAATCCCCCCCCCCCCCAAACTTGGCGAACATTTGGAATTTGGGTAACTGAATGCAAGCTTTGAAAAATCCAGGAAGCAGACAACGAAATCTAGAAATTCTTCTAGAAAATTCCATATATTTTCCAGAACTTATAGTAGATGAAGCATTCTTGTAAGATGAATTTTCTCTTTGAGGCATTGCCACATAGAGAGAATTTCATTGTACTGTTTAATGGCACAAAAGTCAAAAACGGCCATACCGCACCATACATATGGTCAAATTTGTATACAAAGTTCAAAAAGTATATAACAGAACCAAAGATTGCATAAAGTGCAAAGATAAAAATGTAGAACAAAACAGTGATGCGTTAATAAAGTGAATTAATAAAATTCTATATGAAGTGGTAAAAGCCAGTTGCTTTTAAAAACATAATAACCGCATAGAGAGAGATGTGTGTCGAGTGCTTCTTTTTAAAACAAAGATTTGCTGTTTTTTTGTGTTGTGATTTCCTTTCACACAACACAAGAATTTCTTATATTTTGTCTTTTCTTGTAAAATAAAGCCTCGGTTTCTTTATTCAATATATCTGACGTCTTTATCTGTCCAATCACCGTTCAATTTCCCTCTCGACCTACATCAAAAGAAGTTTTATGCAAACACAAAAGAAAGATGCACCCAAAAATAGAATGCGTTGATATCAAAAGCAATCATCCATTTAAATATGAGCACGAGACATAAAACATGCTGTAAGATATATTTACAGGACAGTCACAATGCTTTCCTGATTGCATAAACTTCTTGTAAAAAAAAGACTATTAAAATTTGGCAAATAGTTATTTTGAGAGATTGAAAATTCATATATGGAATTTTAAGTAAAATCCTTAAAACTGTCAAAAAAAAAATTAATGTAAGCATGCGTACATTTTTTAATGTGAAGCTTAGTGTGTCACTTTTGGTTGCTGCGTGAAGTCAGTCTGACAACTTTAGTTGCTGCGTCAAGTGAGTTTGACGCCGTTGTTTACTGAGTTAAGTGAATATGACTGCTTTGGGTTGCTGATGGAGATAGTTATTGTTCCTGGTGTCTAATGACTGTTACTGGCTTATTAAGATACCATTACATGTTTTTTCTTCATAAAAATTCCCCATAATTTCAGAAATAATGTGTGCTGACTCTCGAAAAATTCATTTTCTTCGATAACTCTGTAAGGGATCGATGTAGAACTCGGTTTCTTGAAACTAGATTGCAAAATTTAAAACTCTGAAACATTCTTCAATGGATTATTGCATGCTGCTATATATAAACGTATAGTAATCTCTGAAAATTATATACAACACACATAAAAAAACGTAGCGTAGAACGACTGGATTTATTTACAAAGGCAATTTCCGTTACAACTTTCATGTTGCCATGAAATAATTACAAAGTTATAGTTTGGTTTATACAGGGTGCTATAGAGAAACTTACGTATTTGAAAGGTCAATAAAAACAAACGTACTTCAGTTATTGTTTTAAGTATTTTTTTATTTGAGAATACATACCAATTTTCTTTATACAGTTTTCAAAATGACATAGGTTAAATGACGACCCCTATTGCGCATACACTGATTAAGTCGATTTTTGAAGTTCGTGTCCACTATTTTCAGCATATCAGTCGGTATGTTGGCCATGGCGCCCGGAATGTTGTTCTTGAGTCAATCGGCATAAACAAGGATTTCAAAGTGAGCCTAGTCATTGAAAAACACGACCGCATCTTCAGGCACGTTGTCAAACAGCCTTTCACATGCCTTTTGAACGGCAATAAAATCGCGTTCAGCTAATTCTTGCTCAACAGCCAATTTATAGGGACGAAATGGGAGGTCATGATGGAGAATTCATCGAAGAGTGGTCTCAGAAATTCCCAGAGCAGCTGCGTGTTTGCGAGTCGAAGGCAGAACTGACTCCCTCACTCTTTCGACATTTTCGGGAGTTCTGGTGGTCCGTTGATGTCCATTTGTGGATTTAGCCACACTTCCGAAATGAGTTAACCCACAACAGAATTGAATTACGGCCAGGAACGGATGTGTGAGGAGGAATTTCAAAGCGAGGGAGGAAGGCACGTTGCGTAGCAACAAGTGAGCGACAGTTAGAAAAGAAGCTCTCAACGGCGAAGGCCCGCTGTTTTTTAGACCAGAGCATGATGACAACTGTCTAGAGATAGAAATAAACTTGGGGACCCCTCCAGTAGCACCACCTATCACCCCTCAACATACCCAACTCACCACTCGGGAGTTTTTTCAAATAAATAAGTTTCTCTGCCGCACCCTGTATAACGTCATTCTCGAGCTCGACAATAGATAAAACGCTATGTGAAAATAAACGTTCCATCAATGAGTATTGGTCAGGAATTGATTGTTTTGCTCGCTCTCTCTTTCCCAACAGGCTTGTGGGTGTCCTGAGCGTCGATGTGGACGTGAGTGGTATTGATATCAACCAGTGCGATCAGCTACTGGTCGGCGAAAACATATCCAACTGGCAGATGAGCGCCTTCCTTGGGACGCACAGGTGCCACAACCAAACCAGTAAGGTGAGTTACAACTACAAACTTTCTTAAAATTCTTGAATTATAAAATTACTATTTCATTCATCAATATATTATCTTTCACAATATTCCGTATAAGATATTGCCAAGTATGTAGAACTGAAGAAGACACAGGAAGTAGAGTTAAATCAATTTATTCACTCAACTCTAAAATCAGATCACTGTGACTGAGAGATCTTCAGCTTTTATACTAGTAGGGAAAGTTCCAGAATACCTTTCTGGAGACAGTAAGAAAGGTCCAGAGCACTTATCTGATAAATTAAAGAAAAGTTCAGAATTTTCTGGAACACGAAATAAAGGAAAAACACATTTTAAGTCTATTGGGATTCAAACACATGATCTCCTGAACTGTGAGTCCAGCGTCATAACCATTCCGCTTTGCAGACTCGGCAGTGTTTCGTTTCAATGCCGCAATACTTGTAAATCCGCTATTGATTAGTAATATAGTTCATTTAAAAGTGGCTTATTGCCTTGCATATCAAGACTTATTCTTGCAATTTACAAATTAGATTGGAAAGTGTACCCAAACAATCTGAAATCCTTCACTAAAAGTTCTTTAAAAATGTTAAATATTATGGATCCATCTGGAATATCTGTGGTTTGAAAAAAA
>JAPMOQ010050344.1:276674-290235 GCA_026543055.1 Argiope trifasciata
ATCATTATTATTAGCTTTTACTCGGGACTTCGTAAGAGTGGAAATTTTGATGCCTTAAGACGGTTTGATTAATTCCGTTATTTCAATACCGTTTATGGCATTTCAGCTGATCTAGATGTATCCTGTTGCTCTGTTTCCTTAATTCTTCGAAATTCTGCTTGAAGATTCGACTCTCTACTTCTAGTTATTCTCATAGCCCGCACTAGATTATTAATTTTCGAATGATCAGATTTGCGTTTTCTGGTCATTTCGATAAACTATCAAATAATAACAAATCAAAAAGTTCAAAACTGCCGCAAAAACAATGACTTAAAAGTATAAGCAAACACGAAAAATATATAGAAAAAAAACAACTTAACAAATTTTAAAGTACACAACAAACCTAAAAACAATTTATTTACGGTTTGAACCTGAAATAAAACAAAACAACAAATCAAGTTCGTATTTCTTTAAAACCAAGTCAAATACATTTCATTTATTGATAGAGATTGAGATTGCTACAGCAGTATAATACACATCATTTTTAAACTTTTAATTGAAATGAAAACACAGTTGTCAAAAATCACTCGTGTACCTTTAACGTCAATTGGCGTAACGCACATGTCTGACTTTCTTACGCCAGTTGGGGTGACGCAAATTAGAAATTTTTTATTTCCTTTAATCTGTTTTCTTCTAATTTAAATGTATTCAGAATGAATTCTACAGATCGATTCATTAACAATATTTAGTTTTAAATTCATAAAACACTAAGAAAATTAACCGAATCGTTTGAAATAATCGGTCGAAATCATGTTAACCCTAACCTGATTACTGTTGGAGGGAAAAAACGGCAGCGTCACTCATCGCTGGCGGGATTTGGCCTCAGATTTTTGGCATGAAAATTAGATTTCAATTAATAAAAAATGAACCACCTCTATAAACTGGAATAAAAAGTATCTTTTGACTATAACCTATCTGTGTGTTAAATTTCCTCAAATTCTGCTCAACTATTCTGCGTGTTTGAGAAACAAACATCCATCTATCCAAACTTTCACATTCATAATATATATAATATCCATTATTTAGTTTAAATTTTCAATCATTAATAAAATACTTTTTCATCCACTCAATTTCAAATACATATTTTAAAACGTAATATCAACCTTTGGAATGAATTTAGCATTTTTGCATAGCTTATCTTGGCATACCTGAAGGATTTGTTTAGCAATTAATCCCTGTCGTGCAGTTAATAAAATCCTAAAATAGGATTTATGTTTTAAACGTGTTTTTCTTAACAGAGTGAAACAAAAATTTGGCACAAAAACTACACTTAGTTACAAAATCCCATATCAGATTTGATATATGTAAATCGTTTCATTTTTAGCTATCGCCTTTACGTATTTCTGAGAAAACTGACTGACAGACAGTGAACCCCTTCTTTTATTTGGTTTAAAATTTTATTCGTTCCCACTATATAAATGTTAAATCTGCACACTGAACCTCATCTATCTTGCTCCAATTAGGTCTAATTATTATGCTCACTTATATTCGGACAGTAGGAATTCTTATGAGTGAATTTTGCTCAAAAATTGATGGAAGGTTACAAATTAGGTGTAAAAATCGTATACCAATTTTCAACTGTTTAGATCCGAGCATTTGTGAATTATCCCTATCACAAACATACAGAGAAACGGACGGACATTTTCCAAAAATGTGTTGTTCGACTCGAGGAGATCTAAAATGAGGATATTCATCAAAATCTTGACTTCGAATTTTTCGACGATTGCTATTGTTTCTCTATACCAAGTATACAATAAAGTAAATATATATAAATTCTACTAAAAACGGAATCCATTAGCCATTATGCAAGATGGAGATAGGAAATAACCAGGCTATTTGTGTTAGATTAATGACAAGATAATCCAAGTAGGGGTTGTATCACTTATCGCTCTCAGTTGTTTTTGTTTTAATCCCATATCTGAATTGGTTCGTCTGTAACCTGTTAGTAATAGAATGTAGTAGTATGTAGATATAAATTTCTTATTTGGAAAGCCTTTGCAAAACTCGTTGGCTGTTACATCTAATTTATGGAGAAAAGGTTTTAGCCAGATACATAAGATATTGAATATTTTAAAACAGTTGAAAAGAAATGTGATTTATGTCCAACATTTTTTTTCTATATGAGATGAACAAGCCTATTGATCGAATACCTCAGGATTAAACAGTCAATCAACGATGTTAAATGCGTGCCTCTACTGTATTGTTTGAACGATAACAAAGAAAATGGCATGACCTTTGAGAAAATAATTCATAGCTTCGTCACAAACAAAATGAGATGAACGATGCTCATTAATTGAATACCTGAAAATTAAACAGTCAATCAACAATGTTAAACGAGTGCTTTGACTACATTGAGTAAAATATGACTCAGAAATCGACAAGCTCTTCGGAAAATATTTGTGGCTTTGCCGCAAACAAAATGAGATGAACGGTGCTCAATGATTCAATACCTGAAATTTAAACAGGCATTCAACAATTTTAAACGAATTCTCTGACTAGATTCTGTAAACGATAACAGAGACATTAGCATGCCCTTGGGAAAATATTCGTAGGTTTGTTAGAAACAAAATGAGAATGAACTATGCACATTGATTGAATATCTAAAACTTAAACAATCAATCAAAAAGGCAAAACGAATGCTCTTACCATATTGAGTAAACGATAGCAAAGGAAATGGCGTGATCTTTAAGAAAATAATTCATGACTTCGCCACAAACAAAATTAGATGAACTATGCTTCATCACAAACAAAATGAGAGGAATAATGATCATTAATTGAATACCTGAAGATTAAACAATCAATCAACAATGGTAAACGAGTGCTCTGACTAGATTGTCTAAAATAAAACGGTCTATGCTTATTAATTGAATACAGAATTGCAGATTCAACAATCAATCAGCAATGTTAAATAAATGTTCTTATTACACTAACGATATCTCTCCGTTATCTGTTTGCAAACGGAGGAAAATAAATTTTGGAAAATAAATTACGACTTTGTTACAAATAAATATCACCGTTCACAAGACGTTGCCTGTGAACAGTGGAGGAACGTTGCTAAATCTATTCTCAAAATACCAACTCTATTCTCACGCCAAGTGAATTCTTTTTATAACCCATGATCAAATCAATGTCGACAAAAATTAGATTTGAGACTATAGACAAAGAGAAAGAAAATAGGATGATGGTAGAGAAAGATCTTTCTTGAAAAATTGTTTCAAACTGTGGGAAGTTCGTACATGTAAGGATCGATCCGAGTACATTTGTGATAATTTCAAAATAGAAAAAAAAATAGTTTCAAAGTTAAGTCCGATCATTTTTAGTCAGTTCATATATAATAACAAGACTAATTAGAATCTGCAATTCATATGACTTCTCATTTGTATGGAAACTAATAGTATGCACCCTATGCTGCGCTATTCTTTCATCTTCAATGGCTAATATATTATGTACTAGCCGCCTTTGGCGACCAGCTGGTTCGCCATGAGTAAACCGTTCTAAAATTTTCAATTAAATCACATATTCATTAGCCTTGATGTAATTCCGGACATTGATTGACCTGAAATTAATATTTTCTTTAAGATGATGGAATTAAAGTTCTAAAAGTACACCTTTTCCTAATAATATTCTTTAATTTTATAAATCAGTCAGTTTTAACCATCGGTTATGCTTCCAAAATATTTTTAAAAAAATTTCAATGATGTTGCCAAAATATTAAATATGTTTTTTTAAAGAATGTGAGAAAGGGAAAAAAGTATTAAATTAATGATACAGATATTGCAAACGATTACATAAATATTCCATTAAGACGGGATTTCAATGCATACCCATTCTAAATTCAATCAGTTTTACCGTAAATAAAGAAGATTTATTGAGTTAATGATAGAGGTATTGCAAACGATTGTAGAAACCTTTGCTTTGCATTTATTTTTTAAAGAAAATATCACATTTTATATTTTTTTTATTTTATCAAGTCACGTGCTGAAAGTTGCATTTCTGTTGATTTATTTTGTGATGATAATTTTTTTTTAATTTGAACTTCCGGCATTCTTTTATTTTATCCAGTCACGTGCTAAAAAAACATGGTTAAAATATTTCTTAAAAAATTCGCTAAAAATAGAAGCTTGAGTTTTACATTAAAACACTAATGCCATTAGAAGGCTAATTTTTTAATCTTTAAATTGATGTAAAAATCATGTTTATGCGATCATATTTTCGGAAGTTATAGCGGAAAAACGTCGAAATTTCGCTTAAATTTTAATTACTTCAAATTCTAATTAAAAATTCGAAAAAAGGGCTCCGAGGTGCACATTCCGGACCTCCAAGGTATACATGCACCAAATTTGGCAGCTGTAAGTTCAACGGTCTGGCCCGTAGAGCGCCAACACACACACACACAATGAGCTTTATTATAAGTATAGATATAGATTATAATCGGTGGTATATTAGATCCGTGAAACGATCTCAGTGTAAGAACGCCTCTTAAAACATCTTAACCTAACCTCTTAGAACATCTTAACAAGTATTTTAGGTACTGTTAAATAGCTAAAATCTCTTCTACCTTCCATATTCTCAGTCCTAATCTTATTTCACTCTCTGACCATAGTTCAAAATTAAGATATCTGCTCTAAAATAGTTCTATTTGCTTCAAACTGAAACATAAATATAGTAAAAAATCTTTCTTTACTTATTTACTTAAATCTTGTTTCCCACTGGGCTGTTTTCATTTAAAATTATTTTGTTTTCCTTTCTTGTTTTTGGATATCTAAAAGGTGCTTGTGTATTTTAGACTCCATCAAAAGTGAACTTTAGAACGTCATGAATCAGCACTTTTGATTTAATATTGCATTTCATCAAAATTCGAATGCTCCAACTTTTCCACTTTACCTGACTCATTTCCCTTTTTTCTAAATGATTATGGGAGGATCTGGAAACTTATGTGAATTCATCGAATTTCCAACAAATATGGCAGTGCGGTCTAAACATAATTTAAAAAATTCCCATCAGCCAAATCTAACCAAATTTGACTCGCATAATATACTGATCAGAACAGATTCTGCAAAAAATATTAATTTTGATTGTGGGAAAGAGGTTCTAAGAGATTTCACCAAGAGTAATTTTTTTACTTTATACATAGTCTTAAATGCAGCATTATGCCATTCTTCAAAATGGATAAATTGTTACCTTTTCTCACTAACTCCAAATTATTTCCTGCTGTTTGATTTCTTCTCCACTTCAAATTGTTCTGTAGATTCAGAAATTTTATTGGCTGACATATTTGATGTGTTTCTTGTAAATAAGAATTTCCTTTGTCTAAGCCAGGCAAAACCGGCGTCCTGGCACAGGGGTAGCGTGTCTTTCCCTTGATCTGGGTGTCCCGGCTTCGAATCCCAGTTTGGGTATGGTTGTTCTGTGTTCTATCTGTGAGATGTATGAATGTGCCCACTGTAAAAAGGGGTTGTGCAAGCGAATGTGTGTGTCACCTTCATATGAGCTAGAAATCAGACTTCTGCCCTTTGCGTCCTCAGGGGTCATTACCCTCAGAAGTTACTGCATCCCCTTTCCGTGGAAATACAGATACGACATTATCATCAAGCCATACAAAAAATTATTTTTTCAATCAAACCCTCCCTCAAAATATAAAATGATTATCAGTGAAAATGGCATACTAGTGTATCTTCAAATCTAATCCAACTAATCATCATCTCTTATCATACTATTGTACCTTCAAATCTAATCATATTAATCATCATCTCTTATCATACTAATGTATCTTCGCATACTAAATCTAAGAATTATCACGTCTTTTCCCTTTAGTTTTTCTTTGGAAGAATTTTATAGGGGAAACGGTCCCATTAGAAAATATTATATAATAATAAAAACTAGATCTATTTTATTGTGATAATATTTTACAAGGAATTCTTTACTTCAAAATTATTTGAATTTTAAATGGCGATCTTAATTCTTTCTTCTAAATTCTGCTTGAATAAAAATAAAGAAAAAGAACATTTATATTTAAAAAACTCAAAGCAATATACTCAGTAATAAAAACCCCTGATGAAAACTGGTAATTTAGCCAATGTTTTCTTTCTTTATTTTTTTAATGCATGGAAGAAAATTTTTAGAGCTAAAAACAAAGTTGTTTCCTCTTAATAAAATATTCATCTCAAAAGAATGTCATGTTTCCCCTTTAATTTTAAATTAAGGTAGTGGTGACAGTAATACGACGTTTTGTAACATTAAATTTCTTTCAAGGCAGAAATGCTTTCGACTAGAATATTTTAAAAAGATAAATATAAATTATTATTGTGGTGAAATCATAGCAGCATAATAAGGATAAATGAGATTTTTTTTATTATTTTGAAAAACACAGAATAAGATTATTTTAAATTCTTTAAGATTTACTTGCAAAATATTCACAAGTACATAGCTTCATTATAAAAAGTATCTGGAACAACTAAGGAATTATTTTAATATAAAAAATATAGATTAGAAATGTTTAAGGTTTGGTTGTAAGAAAGACTTAAGATACATTACGATTGCGGTTGTTGTTTCTAATGGCACTTGCCATTGGACAAGCCCGCTGTGACGTAGACAGTCATTTGAGCCAATAGCGTCTCTTGATTTTTTCAATGGCTCCATTTAGGGTCAAGAGTACGACTTTGCCACTCACACGTCACAATCTTTTTTACGGGGCGGATTTCATTCATATATTTTCATTCACTCACCCATAGATTGTAATTTATATCTGAATCAAAGAACGATCACCTTTGAACCAGTACCCCCACTAGAATTACTCTCGACGTGGAGGACTTTGTGAATATGACAGCTTTATATGTGCGTCAGTCACCATGGGGAATCTGTGGCTGACGGATTCGAACCAGCAACCTAACGGACACGAGTCCAACGCTGCTTTAGATGTAAATAAAGGACTGATAATCTTGATGTAATTTTTGCTCTTGAATGAATGGTTGTAAAATAAAGCCAAACAGTCTAAGGAAACAAAATTTTCAATTTACCAAAAAAAAAAAAAAAATGTAAAAAAAAATCAATGAAATTCTTCTCTGCTTTCTTTTCTACTATAATTTAGAGGGGGGGGTGTGTCATATTTTGTACACGTTTCTTAGTTACAATTTTTTTTTAAATTCAATAAACATTTTACTTTCTAATTAATAATATTTAAATACTAACCATCCCAACGTCACCTATTATTTATGTGAGCTTGCAAATTTGCTTTAATTTTTGAAATAATTGGTGACAAGATTTTCTTTACTTTATAACCAATTTTACCTTTTTTTATTTCTACCTTCAGCCCCTGTTCTGGCATAATCTTTTTTCAAATTATCAATCAACGTTCTGAAATTATTTATTCATTTGCCCATTTTTCCCCAATGTTATTCAACGAAAGAAAAAAATTCGCAATGTGTTCAGATATTTACCTTTTGATTTTAGTGTAGCAAAATTTCAAGATAAATCAAATGAAAGATTTTGAAAATAAAACATGAAAAAAAATTCAAATGGTTCGATATAAGATCCGTTTATCTTGTTGCGTTGACGATAAATCTGCCTTTTACGTCATCTTGCTTATTGCAGGACTATGTAGGTAATCGCTTATTGTAGGGAAATTGCTTTGGTAATGTACACACAAGTCTAAAATAAAACACAAGTAATGTCTAAAATAAAACACAAGATATGCTTTATTGAATGTGTGATATAATTATATACAAAACAAATTTACATATTCTCTTGCCTAAAAACTTCAACAAATTCCTTTTTTAAAAAATATCTATTTAAGTTTACGCCGTTTCTTTTTTATATTATAATTAATTTTAAAAAATAGTTTTAAACTAAGAAAAACTCATTAAAAAATATGGAAATATGTATTATAAATACAAGAAATATGAATTATAATTAATTTTAATGAATAGTTTTAAACTAAAAAAAATTAATAAAACAAAGAAATATCGAAAACAAATTACTTTGAAATTCATTTTATAAGTATATCATTGGGAAAAAAGTACGCTATTAAAAATCAATCACCATTTTATTAACATCAGGCTAAATATGGAATATTTTAACTAAATGTGCACAACTGGCTGTTCAGAATTAAGCCAAATGCGAATGGTTGCCGAATAGATTAATTATAAAACAGCGATTAATTTTACAAATTAATCATAAAATGTTTTGTGACAGTAGTTGTATCTTAAACTATATATCAGAGTTTTCATTTCCCTCTGCCTAAATGCATCCAATTATATGTTTAACGGCCTATTAACCCCTTCCTGTAAAATGACGAGTATCATTGATTTTTCATGTCATATAGCACAATGACGAGCTATACTCGTTATTGTGCTATATGGCGTGGCAAGTTATAGTCCTCATGCGACTAAAGTTACTGTTGGATATAATAATTAATATGATTAAAAATTTCTAGGATATTGAATTCGGAGGCACTTTATTACTTATGTTAATATCATAGATCACTATCATATATCGTTCGATTGTCTTGGTACAAGTTACGGCTAAAGTATTAGTTGTCATTCTGATAAATTCGTTCATTCATTCTAATATACATTTAGCCGGAACATCTGACTTACTAAATGCTAAACATGCAGTGAAATAAACACCTTAATGAATAAGAGTAATGTAGATCAAGATGATCAAAGTGATTTAGAAAATAAGCATACATTTAACTGATACTGATCATGAAATTGATGGTAGTGAAATATTATCAAGAAGACGAAAACGCGGCACAGTGACTAATAAGTGAATTTTATGAGTACTCTGGAGTCGCAGACACATTATGTGTATGTAATGAAATAAAAATTACGGAAGTGCCTGGCGTAAACGCGAAAACTAGGGGGCTAATCTGGAATCACGAGAGAAAATTGAATACGAACTTAAATGAAGAAATGTTGAATACGAACTTAAAAATTACAATTACATTCATACCAATAATATAATTTTAATAAATAATTATAAATTAGTTAGAGTTAAAAAATAAACTAAGTTTTTTTAAATAAAAATTAAATAGCTGTTTCGCCCATAATTTTTGCATTCTTAAATCTTACTGGAAGGGGTTAATTTTGTTATAAACTACACTTTAAAATAATTAAATACTTCCCTCCACTGACAATTTTACTGTCTTATTGAAAAATTAATGATATTTAAATTTAACGATCTTATTCAAACGTTGCAAGTATTTTTATTTATTCACATACACAATATTGAAATATAAGTTGTTAATCTACTAATATTAAAAAATAAATTATTATATCAATAATTGGTTGAAATTCTATCAAGGAAAAAATGTACCTCTTCTTCCAAGTGCACACTAAAAAGATACTCAAAAAATCAAAGTTTATTGGAATGAATGTGGCATAAATTTAAAAAGCTCATTTAAATTTATAGATTAGAATCGAATTTTGTATCAGATATGTTGAGAATTACAATATCTGTTTATTTGAACAATAAGAATGATAAATGAAATGTGCGACAAGCTAGATAAATGAAATATGGTCTTGACAGTAAAATTATTAATGGAATAAATTTTGGACATAATCAGACAACGATAAGTATTCTGAAATTTATATTTCTTTATAATACGATGAGGCTAAAACCAGCATTACTTGATGCTACAACTTTTAATATTAAAAGCTAAATTAATTGTTGCGAAATGTGGCGGTATATCTCACTCAAACAGTCGAAAAAGGAATCAAGCAGTTGCATTGGAAGAGAGAGGATTGTAGGTCTTTTATATTCTCAAATATTCACAGTAAAGCATTCGATTGTATGAGTCACAATGATTGTATGAGAGCCATTTTATCACCATTAATTAGTAATTCACTATGTTACATATCATTGTTTGAATTTTAAAGAAATAGGAATAAGACAGTATCACCACAGAGTAGGCAATAATTGTGACCTTTTCTTTCGCCTTCATTTGGAACACTCAAACCATCCGATTTTGTTGTTTACAATGGCATTTGTCATTGAATAACCCGCTGATCGCTGTCAGCAATTTTAAGCCAGAATTAGCTCCCTTGTAGCACCAACTAAAGCTCGTTGAACACGCAGCGTTTTTTTCTTAAGTCAGCATTTTGCTGAGACCACTCCCAGAAATCAAATGCTTACACACTCGGCGTTTAAATTCCGATACTCCGTCGTAAGAGTCAGCACAATTTCATCAACAGATAAATTTACTTTAACCGTGTTATTTAAACTATGGACTGCATAAGGGTCATTTGAAATGAATCGAGTACAAATTCTATCCGTATTATTTATTATCTTGTCTTCGAATGAAGAGGAAAAGGGGGAAAAATTGACTTATTTCGATTTATTCAATGAATGGGAAAAAAGGATTTGGGATCTTGCATCTGATTATCCGAAAGCCCTAGTGACAGCAGGCGTCTGCACAAAGTCCGATAAAAGTCGCATTGACCGAATCTTTCTTTATCCGCCTAGTGTGTAAGCTGTAATATAATTCAACACTACTGTTGTTATGTCGGCATCGGTGAAATAAGCAATCAGAAAAAAAGCGATGTGTGTGCAACCAGCCTAAGTCCAAGAGTACGTCTTAGCTACTTCATGCTTCACATTCACTTGCACACACCCTTTTTACAGGGGGGAGCACATTCACTTTACTTACAGATAGAACACAGAATAATAACCCATCTGGGAAGCCTAGAACACTAGGAATACACGCTATCCCTAAGCCAGGACCACAACAAGTTTTTTTTAGGGGGAGGGAGCTTGATTGAACCAAGCAATCAGTAAATGTACAATTTATCTCAAATCTGACCTGTGATGAATCATTTATCTCGAATATTTGATTCAACATTTGCCTTAAGATTAGATTCATCACTTAACATTGGCTTCAGCACAAAATGAAATTTATTTTGACATAAATTGATAATAATGGCAGGTAAATCTCTGGTTTTGGTTTCAAATTGTTTTGCGCATTTTCGTTATCCAGGATATCAGCATTACCACACATTCATTTTCACATTTCATTAAAAGTTTTTTTTTAATAATCATTCCATGCATCTGTAAAGTATATTCAGATTTAAATTTGTTAGAAAAATTATGGAATTGTAAGAAATTGTCCTTTTAATGAAAACTTTCCCAGCTCGATGAACTCGTGAGTTCAATACAGAGGGATGTATAATAACATAGTATATAATAATATAAAGGCACAACGTCTCTTCAGCTTGTTTCGATATTGCTCAATACTAGAAAAATAAATTTATCTAACATAGTAACAACATAAAGGAATAAATAATAACATGGAAGTTTAAGCACAAATAATAGAATATGTATATAATATAAAGGCATATCACTTCTTTAGTCTGTTATAATATTGTCAAGGTATCCGACTACTTTATAAACGCTGTTATCAACCACATCGATTGTTATTATTATTTATTATTATCGATTATTATTTATGTTATTATTATTATTTCTTGTATTTTTCCTCTTTCCAAAACAGTTTATCTTTTCTAGGAAAAGGAAAGCGAGGTCTATCATCCCGGGTCGCATATTTGTCAGCTAAAATTTGTCTTTCACTTCCAATTCTCAAAATTTTCATTTTCATAAAAATTCTCCACCATCAACACGATATCTCAGAAACCAATAGAGGTATTTACATAAAAATTCCAGCATGTATTTTAAATAATATGGGCAGTGAAATGAACCAAATGTTTGATTGTTGGTGAAATACTTTTCTATTATAAGTGTTTTTAGAAAAATTAAGAAGTGAATTTATGGAAAAAAATGCATATATCCGCATGTTTTTATCCATCACTTCTTTGCATCTCAAAACTTTTCTTCGATTATGGTTCACTTAGTTCATCATTATATTCTATAACTTGTACCCAAATAAAAATAGGATTGCTGCATTATTATTTTGTGTAGAATGTTAACCGTTTTGATTAAATTTCATTTAATTGTGCTAGAAATCTTTCTATTTCTACATTTTTAATAACTTTTTTGTATTTATAATTTTTATAATAGACAATGCATCTAAAAACCATAAATAATTTCAAAAAAATTCAATTTTTGAAAAAAAAAATCTTTTGAACATAGTCGGATACCTTAACTTCACGTAGCTAAACTTTAAATTTTATCGTTTTAAATATTAAAACCTTCAAAAAAGGCTGTCAACAAACAAGTGTATTCCATATCTCAAACTCTGACATAAAAGTAAAATATTAGACGACACATCTAAACGTGTGGGTTGAATATCTCTGATTCTAGTCCAGACTACTGTTGACAAATCGATAAAGCAGCACAGGCGGAAATTCACTTTCTGCCATTATTTTGGAAGTAGAAATTTGTCTGTTTAATGAATAAATTGCACATTCGCGAATTCATGCCATCGAGTGAGAATTATTTGAAAATGAAATATATTTCTTAAGGCATATATACATATTAACCTTTAAGTTTCTGCTACATAAATTTTTATTTATTTATTTCTGAGAACGTTAGAAAAAACTCGCAGACAAAACTGTAAGTTCGTAAATATCTTCCTATAAAGAAATACAGATGATAATATTTTAACGTCTCTTATTTAGTAAAATGAAAATGCTTCTTTTAAAATTCGAATACAAAAGACGAATACATAGTAAATTATTTGCAAGAAAATATCATAAGCATTGAGAAATATTTATTTGCTCTTTAAGATAAAGTTTACGTAAAAGTATTACTTCTGATTTATTATTAATATCTACATTCATAAGAAATTGATAAATAAATTGATGAAAACATTATAAATTACTAGCCGCCTTTGGCGACCAGCTGGTTCGCCAAGAGTAAAGCGTTCTAAAATTTTCGATTAAATCACATATTCATTAGCCTTGAAGTAATTCCGGGCATTGATTGACCTGAAATTAATATTTTCTTTAAGATGATGGACGGAAAGTTCTGAAAGTACACCTTTTCCGAATAATATTCTTTAATTTTATAAATGTCAGTTTTAACAATCGGTTATGCTTCCAAAATATTAAAAAAAATTTCGATGATGTTGCCAAAATATTAAATATGTTTTTTTAAAGAAAGCGAGAAAGGGAAAAAAAGTATTAAATTAATGATACAGATATTGCAAACGATTACATAAATATGCCATTAAGTTGAGATTTCAATGCATATCCTGTCTAAATCCAATTAGGTTTACCGTAAATAAAGAAGATTTATTGAGTTAATGATAGAGATATTGCAAACGATTGTAGAAACCTTTGCTTTGCATTTATTTTTTAGAAAATATCACATTTTATATTTATTTTATTTTATCCAGTCACGTGCTGAAAGTTGCATTTCTGTAGATTTATTTTGCGATGATAATTTTTTTTTTGAGCTTCCGGCATTTTTTTATTTTATCCAGTCACGTGCTAAAAAACATGGTTAAAATATTTCTTTAAAAATTCATTAAAAATAGAAGCTTGGGTTTTACATTAAAACACTAATGCCATTAGAAGGCTAACTTTTTAATCTTTAAATTGATGTAAAAATCATGTTTATGCGATCATAT
>JAPMOQ010050344.1:290245-301458 GCA_026543055.1 Argiope trifasciata
TAGGTCCAACGGTCTGGCTTGTAGAGCGCCAACACACACACACACACATTGAGCTTTATTATAAGTATATAGATGTATCAACAATCTAAAATAAATATTAGATATTTTATTCATGGAATTTCTCAACGTCAATAAATAGTAGCATATATTAGACTACTTTCACTGATTTTTTTCTTAGAATGCTTCAATAAAAAAATAAAATAAGGAATCACTGTAGCCCCGTATCTCCACGATATTTTACAAAATATCATAATTGAAAGACGAGATAAAATATTTTAATAACGTTTCTTAACCTGTTATAAATAGCACTACAAATCTAATGCATTTTGATGGGATTTTTTTCCTAAAGAGTTCCATAGTTCCAATTAAAAAATAAAATAGGGGAACATTTCGATTCTTTGCCGCCACAGCAGTTAACAACTATATTACAAAATATCTGATTAAAAAGACTAAATAAAATATTTTAATCTGAAATTTCTTAACCTGTAATAAATAGCAGCACCAATCCAGTTCATTTCGACAGCTTTTTTTTCCTTAGAAAGTTCCGATTAAAACATAAAAGAAACTTATTGTAGTCCCGTTTATCCACAATATATTAATAATACACAATAAAATATCGAAATTGAAAACTAGATAAAATATTAAAATTTCTCAATCTGTAATAAATAGCACCACAAACCAAATCCATCTCGATTTAAGTTTTTTTTCACATAAAGTTTCATTCTAAACACACTGATGGAAAAAAAATCCCAACACTAGGAAGGAGCTGTGCTAGATAACCGAAATTTGGTAGGCATGTTTATACATCTGAATGATGACGTTGATTAAAATTTAGAGCTACGCGCGTAAGTGGGGCGCTAGTAGCGACACTATGAACATGCAAATGAGGTTTGCTTTAAATAAGCGCTGTAAGGTTCGTGATCGTTATTTACAATTGAGATTTGACGTAGTGGGTAAATGTTAGTCAAGGATGCCTCTGAGAAGACGAAGAAGCCATTATCAACAGCTCAATGAGTTTGAACGAGGTCGTGTTGTAGGGCTACGAGAAGGTGGGTTTTCTTTCCGCGATATTGCTGAAAGACTTGGCAGGAATGTATCCACTGTGCATGAGTATTGGCGGCAGTGGTCAAGGGAAGGTACTGCCTCAAGAAGACCAGGTTCCGGGCGACCACGTGGTACTACTGAGAGGGAAGACCGTCGTATTCGGCGTATGGCTGTGGCTAATCGTACTGCGTCTGCAGCTGAAATTCGAGCTGCAGTTGGCACCACAGTGACACAACGAACTGTTACAAATTGGTTACTTCAAGGACAGCTCCGAGCCAGACGCCCTGTACAGTGCATTCCACTGACTCCAAAACACTGCCGTTTGCGACGTGAGTGGTGTCAAGCTGAGCTCATTGGAGGACGGAGTGAAGATCAGTTGTGTTTTCTGATGAAAGCCGGTTCTGCCTTGGTCGCAGTGATCGCCATTTGTTGGTTAGAAGGAGGCCAGGTGAACGCCTGCTAGTGACCTGTCTGCGGCCTAGACACACAGGGCCGACTCCTGGAGTTATGGTTTGGGGAGCAATTTCGTATGACAGCAGGAGCACTCTCGTGGTTATCCCACGCACCCTGACTGCAAATTTGCACGTCAATTGCACGTCCCCCTTGAAATTTGCATTTCAAGGGGGTGTTTTCCAACAGGATAACGTTCGCCCTCATACCGCTGTTGTAACCCAACATGCTCTACAGAGTGTCGACATGTTGCCTTGGCCTGCTAGATCACCAGATCTTTCTACAATCGAGCACGTATGGGACATCATTGGACGACAACTCCAGCGTCATCCACAACCAGCATTCACCGTCCCTGCATTGACCGCCCAAGTGCAACAGGCATGGAACTCCATCCCACAAACTGATATCCGACACCTGTACGACACAATGCATGCACGTTAGCATGCTTGTTTTCAAAATTCTGGCTGTTACACCGGTTACTAATTTACCAACATTTCACATTTGAAATGGCTCTACCTGTGACCTTGAAACACACACACACACACACACACACACACACACACACATATATATATATATAGCAAATCATTGTAGACCTGTTTCTTTACAACATTTTAAAAATACATACCTAAATATTTGAATTAATTAATAATGTAATTAAAAGATTTATATAAAATATTTTATTACTGAAATTTTTGAACTTTCATGATAATTCAGTAGAATTACCATGAAGGTATTCAACTATGGTAATTCAACTGAATTACCGTGAAGAAATTCAACTATGATAATTCAATTGAATTACTAGGATACATTTCATAACGCGGGCTCTCTCAATTTTTTAAACCAACCATTTATCCATTTGTAAGCACATCTGTATGAAGTCAGGGTATATAATGATTATGAGTAGGATTAACATGTAAGAGATACCTAGCTGATGAGTAATCCAGTTTATGATGTCGTACCTCGTTTATTGTGTTCTTCAATATTGGCTGTCTCAAAATGTGGTCAGCTTTGGGAAGTGTAGAAGTTCGATCTTAAGGAAAATGCGATTCTTCAAAATAGGCACCATATTGACAACCGACAGTTTTTTTTAAATTTCAATTTTTTTTCTGAGGAAACTTTTTCAAATAAATATGACAGTTTTAAGGGATCAATGTTTGTTACTCAATCACAGCAGAACGGAATTGGATGAAATTTAGCACAAACATAGATTAAAGTCAGGAATAGAACATAGGTTGGTAGTTGGCTCATAGGTTGCGTGGCTCATTTTTTATTCTTTAAAAACTAACTTTCGCGCCATAAAAACTGAGGCCAAGTCCCGCCAGAGATAAGTAAGGCTCCAGTTTTTTTTTTTTTTTTTTTTTTTTCCCCAACAGAAATGTGTAAACTGTTAGCAGAATTTCAATCGATTATTTCAAACTATTCTATTTATTTTCTTAGTGTTTGACGTATTTAAAATTAAATGTTATTAATAAATCGATCTTTCAGATTCATTTTGAAGTACTTTTAAATTAAAATAAAACAGAATAAAGGAAAAAAAAATTCTAATTTGTATTGCGTTACCCCAACTGGCGTAGGAAAGTCAGACATGAGCGTTACGCCAACTGGCGCGCGGAATTGTTGACAACTGTGTTTTCATTTAAATTAAAAGATAAAAAATGATGCGTATAATATTGTTGCAGCTATCTAAATCTCCATCCATAAATAAAATGGATTTGACCGAAATTGATTTGCTACTTTGTTTTATTTTGGGTATAAAATGTAAATAAATCTTTTTTACTTTAATTGTGTGTTTTTATTATTAAATTGAATTTATTTTATATATTTTTCATACTCTATAATAAAGTTGTACTATAATTTCGTAGTCTGTAATGTTGTACTCTATAATAAAGGTGAGAGAACGCTTTACATGGCAGTGACGTACATTAGTAAACCTTAGACGTGAATTTAAGGTTTTTACTGGAACATTGTTTGATCTGAGCAATTAATCAAGAGCTTATGGCTAAAAGTATCTAAAAATCTGCAAGCTTTAAAAATGGCCATTGAATATTGTGAAAGGGTGAAGGATGGATAGAAGTGCTCAATTTTTCTCCATTCTCTGTCAGTTTTACAATTGTCATCTCGCAATTGTAATAACGCTATAGGGACGATAAAAGAAAAGATAAAAGTTTTAAAATTAACAAGTTGGTAGAATTGAATTGGATTAAGGCCCATATTGGGATATATGGTAGCTAAAATGCGGATCACTATGCGAAGTTGGCGACGTAGAAACAGAGTGCTGATATTATTGTCCCCAAATCAAGTGGTGTCTTAAAAGGGGAATTGAGAGAAGAAATAAAACTACAATGGTTTGACACATTGTATATGTCCAAACAAAGAAGAGTCACTTTCGACTTTATTCCTAATCTGGAAATAAAAATAAGAAGATACCATCCACTTATGATTCAAATAGTTTCTGGACATGGGTGATTTCCTGCATATTTCCAAAGATTAGGAAAAACGCGAGAAAATAAATGCATTTGTGGAAAAATGGCTTCGGTTTGCCGCTATTTAATGGAATATATGAAGATCTCAGAGTTAAGGAAAAACCTGAAGATTGTAATGATTTAAGTACAGTACTGATGGTACCAGGTCATCTCAAAACTCTGAAGGATACAATGTTAAAGATTGATAGTTTCACTCCAACTGTTTGAGAGTGTGAAGATAGAGAGAAAGACAGCTATTTACTACCCCGAAAGAAATGTTAGTTTGATTGATCGGTCCATGTAAGGTTGGAAAATACTTATTCAGCAGTCAACCACAGCAAATCTTGTCGATATTGCTATGTAGTATCGACAAGATACTACACAGTTGTAATATCTGGCCATGGTGCATTGCTGTAGTCGCTGGTGGGTGGTCGGCTGTATACAAGAAGTGTCTAAAAATCAAATTTGTGTTCCAGACGTGTTTTTCATAACGGATTGAAATAAAATATTTGACACAGAGCATATTTGTGGTCTCAAAATAATAAACCAAATTTGATATATTTCAGTCACTGCATTTTTCAGTTATCTGCTTTGAATGTTTCTGAAGATACAGAATTACAGATGGTCAACTCCTCGTTGAATTTCGCTCAAAATTTGATAGATATCTAAAATAAAAAAGTTAAATTATTTCATCAATTTTTTTACATGCACTTATCTTATTTTTGTAGTCATTGCGTAAGTTTATACTCGAACAACAGGACATCCAGAATTACTCTGAATAGATTTTACACAAAATATGATAGAAATCTACCAATTTGGTGTAAAGATAATATATCAAATTTCATCCGTCTATCTCAAAATATTCTTGAGTTATCTTTATTTTTTTTAAATAGACAGACAAACGGATGTCTAGACGGACATAAAAACAAAAATGTGCTTTTCGAGCTCAGGGAAGTAAAGTTCGTCAAAATCTCAAGGATGATTCTTTTTTTCGACCGATTACAATACTTTATCTACACTTTCCATAAAAAAATATTTAAAAAAATTCTAATTATTTTTCAAAAGTTTAATCCTTTGTTAAGAGTGTGTAATAAAAATATTTTAATTATTATTAATATAATTCTTATTACTGATCTACTTGCAAATTATTCAATAATTTATGCAAGCTCATATTTATTTAAGAGTTCAAGGAATAAATTTCTTTAGTTGAACCATCTACCTTTCATTGCAACTGAAAAAAATGCTTAGTCTGCGAAATTTTCGATCATTCTTCATTTCTTTATTGATATATTCGTAGTTATTTCAGTTTCATATCGTTTTTAAACGACAGCAGCTGAATATTCTGTTAGAAAAAAGGTTTAAACTATTTATTAGAATTTCAAGAGCAGTGTGCGATTCAAATGGTACGAACTTAAAGATAATTATGTAAGTTAAAAAAAATCAAGGAATAAAAAAAGATTTCTGCTGAGCCAAAAAAAAATTCACATGTTTTCGAAAAAGAAGAACTTTCTTTCTTGAAAATGGTCGACTTAATTTCTTTTCAAAAAGGATTTAAAAAGCTTCGCTGAGTTTAATATTACGGAGAATGATTTAAAAGAACGAGATATTGGAGAAGGATTTTTGTGCGAGAATTTGTTCGCTTTTTTTAAAATGTATTTTTACTTTAAATACATGAATAAAGTATTACATTTAAGGCTAGCAATCTGGATAAATATTTAAGATCTAAAAATTATTTCTTCTTGGACAGTGTTTCTTAGTTGAAAGCAATAATCCTCTCCAAGAAATATATTGAACTTTTGAATAGCATCTGGTTTTGACTAGTAATTGAGCTAATACTTGTTCCATTTGATGTAGTTTATTTTACAAAATCCACAGTTCTAGAACTATTCTAGAAAGAGGAAGTTTAGCATATTATTTTGATCAAAATGATCTTAGAGAGTTTAAAATAATCTGAATTAGCAGTCGTATTTATTAGGGCAGAAGATTTAAGGAAAATTTTCAATAGCCAATCTAATTGCAAAAAGGAATAATTTCCAACGCTTCTAAATATCTACATAATTTTAAAAAATGCTGGTTAAAGGTACAGTTAAAAATGAAATTCATAACGTACATAGCTCTAATAGGGAATGGCAATATTAAAGAGTATAATATTTAAAAAATATTACTTTTTTAAACATGATTAGGAAATTCGGTATTATGTATTTTTAAAAACAAAAGATATTTCTTATTTTATTGATTTGATTATAATGTTTAAAGAAGTTTTTTTTTTAAGTTTTGATTCTTCAGAAATAAATTGCAACGAGATACCTAAGTTTGTTAGTAATTGAGTTTTCAGACAAAACTGAAATAAATTAGAAATTAGATAGATACAAACAATGATTATGAGGCATATTTATGAAACTAATTAAATCTGCATATTTCTATATAATATACAACATTTCCAATAGTTCGTTGTTTTAGTGTTTCTACATAATAAGAAATATCTAGTTATAGAATGTTAGACATATCTATTGAAAATATCTGTAGAGATAAGAAAAGTATAATATACAGTTTGTTTCACCACATGCAAATTTTAATGAAAAGGTCATTTTATTAATATTGTTTTATTAATATTCTTTTGTTCATTTATTATTATTTTCTTTTGTTCATTTTATTAATATTCTTTTGTTCATTTATTATTATTACTTTTGTTCATTTATTATTTATTATTATTTTCTTTTGTTCATTTTATTAATATTCTTTTGTTCATTTATTAATATTCTTTTGTTCATTTATTGTTATTACTTTTGTTCATTTATTATTTATTATTATTTTCTTTTGTTCATTTTATTAATATTCTTTTGTTCATTTATTATTATTACTTTTGTTCATTTATTATTTATTATTATTTTATTTTGTTCATTTTATTAATATTCTTTTGTTCAAGGTTTCATATATGTCATCAATACAATAATTTCACCATAAAAAAGGGGGGGGGGTACTTGGCCTTATTAAAAATGAAACATAATGAAATAAAATTTCAAAATTCATCTCCTTTTTTGTATATTTAATTGCAAATGAATAATAGATTACTTGAAGACACATTATTTAAAATAAAATTTCAGATAAGTTTAAAAATTATCTCTAATAAAACGGTTTCTTTCTTGCAGTGCGTTTTTACCCCTGGCTTCGGATGGAGTCGTGGCTCTTACAAGTGCTTGTGTCGAGACGGCTATTATTCGGCCACTGGGAAACCCCTTTTCAACGGATCGCTCGTTGAATCGGCTTATAAAGATAAAATTGCGTTGAACAGGTGAGTGTTGCAAGTCTTTTCCCGGCTTTCGATTTTTTTTCTTCCTATTTATCCTACACCTAGTGAGTAAAAAAAATGTAAGGAAATTAGATTGCAAGTTTAATATTATGAGAATTATTATTGAAATAATTATGCCGCTATTATACTTAATATATAATTTCTGATTTAAATGGAATCTATATAAATAAAAACGAATATTTGTCTGTATGTCTCGCAATCGGATGAACGGTTTAGGAAGGCATAAGAAATACACAGACAAACATTCGTTTTTATTTACATAGATTACGGCCTCTTGGTTATTATAATGCTGTGGACAGTCTAGAGCTATTTTCTTTTTCTATATCTAATACTATAATACGAGAAATGGTTGCCAAGTCGAAAACCGCCCCAGAATTAATAAACTCCGGTAAACTTGGGGGTCTGGGGTTTTTGGCCACGAGGAATCGATTGGCGCCAGTTTTGAAGCGCTACGGTCGAGCAGTTCGGAGTTACAGATAGGATATTCTCAAACGTTATTAGTTCGCCATAATGGCTACTTAAATTTTCAAGCGGTAACGTGTTGCCATCTATAGCCGACATGGCGAACTAATAAAGTTTTATGTTTATGCTGTTATAGGTTATAATATGTTTCTTATGTATGTATATATGTTTGGTTTTTCTAAATAAATTTGTCAAAAATACTGAACACACTTCAATCTTTACCTTTACTTTACCTTTGTATAGAATAATTCCCTTTCCAAACTCTAACTTTGTTTAGAATAGTTTACAATGGTGCACTTTAACCGGTTATCTTTTCACCAATGGTTTCACAAATTTTCTTATAGCATGTATTGTTTTGATAAATCACAATTGAAAATTTAAATCTTTGAGTTAGCTTCGATACCTGTTTTCTCCGAGCGGAGCTCGGTCACCCGCTGGTAAATAAAGATGAATGTTTGTCTGTGTGTCTCTTATGCTCTTCCGTATCGCTCATCCGATTGCGATAAAACTTTGAATGCTTATTGCTTGCACTTACTGGATATTTATTGGTACATTAAAATTATGTAATATATAGAAAATATTTTTGGATCTATTTACCGCATCTATTAAACAAGGATTAGTAATTCTCCAAGGAGAAGCAACATATTCAGTAAAGAGACTAAATTCAAGATATTGGGTAATATTTCGTGGCTATTTTACGTTAATTCTTTGAAAGTCGTTTTTTGAGGTAGCAACATTATTAGAGAATATGCAAGAAAATGTTAGGGAAACCAATTCCATAGGATTGAAAATTTAATTTAAAAAACTAAATTTGTGAAAAGAGGGAAATTTAGACAGAAAATTGACTGTAATGATAAAATGATTTGATTGGAATGATTTAATTAGAATTTTATTACAACATTGAAGTAAATGTATACATAATATCTTATGTGTATATGAAAAAATATGTAGAGCTGTGTCTAGACATACAGATTATCCATTTTTATCTGATTCCTACATGCATCTATATTATATTTTACTTTTCATTTGCTTAATAATTACTATTATTACATACTATTAATAAGAATAATTACATACTATTGATAAGAACTTCAACACTTAAGATATTTAAAGCTCCCCTAATTTAACCCGACGATTCCATTTAAGTAATGCTTATACATGAAAGACCCTGCAAAGCAATAATTTTTTGATAATAATTTTAAATCAGCAGAGCAATTATTTTTGATAATGATTTTTATTCAACAAAGCAATAATTTTTTGATAATAATTTTTAATCAACTTAATAATTTTTCATAATTATTTAATAAAAAGTAACTAAAAAAATCCTTTATTGAAGGAAGAATTGAATTAATTTTTTTTTTTGTTTCTTGATTTAGTAATTTCACTTGCTTGTTGTATTTTACTTGTTTTCATTTATTTAATACATAATTTTGAAAAAAAACTTTAAAACTTAAGATAATTAAAGCTCTCTCAATTTAACCCGGTGGTTCCATTTAAGTAATGCTTATACATGCGAGGCCCTGCAAAGCAAATTCACAACATTACCTGCTAGCGGGGTAAACTCCCTTGATTAACAAGCAGCTGTTCTGAATCATTATTTCTATACTGCATATTGTGATAAGTTCATTGAATATTGGTGCAATATTGATATAGTATTGTAAATAATAAAAAAATTCGCTCACATAAGAAGAATTAAATGTGTGAAAAGAGGGAAATGTAGATAGAAAATTGACCGTAATGATAAAATTATTTGATTGGAATGATTTAATTAGAATATTTTATTACAACATTGAAGTAAATGTATACATAATAGCTTATATGTTTCATGAAAAAAAATACAAAGTTGTCCAATGCCATCTAATTCCTATATGCATCTATATTATATTTTACATGTTTTCATTTATTTAATACATACTATCGATAAGAACTTTAAGACTTAAGGTAATTGAAGCTCTCCTAATTTAACCCGGCGATTCCATTTAAGTAATGCTTATACATAAGCATTACTTATGTATAAGCAATATACAACTTATACCTGCAAAGCAATAATTTTTTGATAGTAATTTTTAGTCAGCAACGCAATAATTTTTGATAAAAATTTTTTACCAACAAAACAATAAATGTTTGATAATAATTTTTAATCAACTAAATAGTTTTTTGATAATATCTTTTAATCAGCAGAACATAATTTTTTTATAATAGTTTTTATTAAACTTAACAATATTTTGGATAATTAATTAAAAAAAGTTCCAGTAATGCTTATACATGAAAAACCATGCAACGCAATAACTTTTCGATAATAGTTTTTAATCAGCAAAGCAATGATTTTTTGATAATAATTTTTTATCAACCTAATAATTTTTTTCATAATTAATTAATAAAAAGTAACTAAAAAAATTCCTTTACTGACTTAAGTCGGAATTGAATTTTTTAAAATTATTATGTTGTTTGTTTCAGTAATTTCACTTGCTTGTTGTATTTTACTTGTTTTCATTTATTTAATACATACTATTGAAAAGAACTTTAAGACTTAAGATAATTAAAGCTCTCCCAATTTAACCCGGCGATTCCATTTAAGTAATGCTTAAATGTAATACATAAATGACGCTGCAAAGCAATAATTTTTAATCAGCAAAGTAATAATCTTTTAATAATTTTAATCAACTTAATAATTTTTTGATAATTAATTAATAAAAAGTTCCATTTATGTAATGCTTATACTGAAAAACCCTTCAAAGCAATAATTTTTAATTAACTTAATAATTTTTGATAATAAGTTTTAACAGCAAAGTAATAATTTTTGGTGATAATTTTTAATCAGCAAAGCAATAGTTTTTAATCAACTTAATAATTTTTTCTAATTATTTTTAATCGGCAAAGCAACAATTTCTTATCTGGAAATCAATGATTTTTGATAATAATTTTTTATCAACTTATTAATTTTTTTCATAATTAATTAATAAAAAGTAAATGAAAAAATCCTTTACTAACCTAAGTCGGAATTGAATTTTAAAAATTTTATGTTGCTTGTTGTATTTTACTTGTTTTCATTTATTTAATACATACTATTGATTAGAACTTTAAAACTTAAGATAATTAAAGCTCTCCCAATTTAACCCGGTGGTTCAATTTAAGTAATGCTTATACATGCGAGACTCTGCAAAGCAAATTCACTACATTATCTGCTAGCGAGGTAAACTCCCTAGATTAACAAGCAGCTACGACCGGAAGCTGTAACTAGCATCTTACCCTTCCAGATGGAGGGAGGCTAATTTAAAATTCATAGAACATAAGTCATCTCTCGAATGTAGGCCTCGTAAAATCTTTCATTACACTCTTTGCACGGAGATATGACCGAAACGCCGGGTAAATTAAACTCTGTAAATAGAAGACCTAATGGTGGCTCGTAAACATACTTTCGGCGAAAAACGGTACGCCTGTAATAAAGTGCTTCGCCTTAATATCATCATCGGTGGTAGTAA
>JAPMOQ010050344.1:301468-320503 GCA_026543055.1 Argiope trifasciata
TATTAGGGGGAAAAACACTCTCTTTGGAACACATTATGCTTGATTGTCAGACTCACGATTTAAAAATGTATTTGATTAGAGTTGAAATTTCTTTTATGTGGTTTTTACAACAAGGGTGTAGATTTATTTCAAATTTCAATCGAAATCTAATCGCAATATGTCAACCTTACAATCCAATTACAAGTGATCATACATTCCTGTTGCTTATTCACCATTCATCCTTTTCGAGAAATCTTGTTAAGCATTTGGCTAGTGATGGCGAAATTACAATAGTCACCGTTTCTAGTAATGACGAATGTAACGATCTATCAGTTGTATTGATCAAAATCTAATCAGATTTACCAAACTGAACTTAGTGGTGGGATAGCCCATGTGGGCCAAGGCCAACAGTGCCCCTATCTATTTTCTTGAGAGAGGGCCGTGGAGTATAAGGCATGTGTCCTGATTAGGCGGTCAACCTAACGAGTAATCTCGGTGTTTAGTTAGCAAGCACGTTTGGTCCTGTTTAGTATACCTAAATCATATAACATTTAACACCACACCACATCTCCATTTCTAGAGCTCATGTGGCCCCTTTCCGGTTTGGTATAAATGTAGGTGGATTTTATTAACAAAAAAAAATACTCAACAATGAATTTGAAAGATACAGATAAATAACAAAATACATGAAAATACAATATAACAAGTGGCGATAAATGCTAGAATGAACATCTTGAGTACAAGAAACTGGATAAATGAGCATAGTAATATACAGTATGAATGAAAAAAAGGGTAAAAAAATATTAGTTACTTGAGAGGGGGATGAAAAACAAGTTATGGATAAAGTACGAGCTGTATTAAATGTTGTTCAAAGAAATAGTAGAGTTACTTTAATTGAAGCAGCTCTCCCTGATCAATTAAAAATCTAATCATTTTTATGATTCTAATTTTGGAAGAAGAATTATTAAGGACTCTTTTGTACCACAGACTCACATCGTAATCAAATCTAACATACCTAAATATATATAAAATCCTCCTGTTCTAGTAATTAATAATTCATTTATAATTATCCGTGCCGATAATTGGAAGAGAATGCCTAAGATCGGAGATAGGGTCAAAGGAAACTGTGGATACTGGGCAAGAGCAAACCGGTAATGTCACAAACACTTATACTTTTATTTCCAGTATCTTGTACATGAAATGGTACATGTATATAGAAGAAGAAATAATAGTAACGGCACTAATAATTATAATTATGAATGAATTGAGGCCATGGTGATTATTAAGGAGTCTGGATGCGAAGAGTGTGTGTCATTTATAGGAGTTCTGACGAGAATTTTGAGTATCCCTGTCTGGCATGTACAGTTATTACATTCAGTATACGGCCTTTGTTCAAAATTCGATGATTTCTAACAAATTCTGAAGGAAATAAGTTTGCAGATGGTTTCCGAGAACAAAATAACTCCGAAACATATAAGGAATGCATATAAATTTGTAAACGCATTCAAATATAAGCTGATATCATATTTTGAAACAAACAATTTAAAGATATTAGTACTTGCCAGTCTGCAGAGGTTCAAATGCATGTAAGCAAAATGCATGCAAGTGCAACCAGGTAATGTCACAAACGCTTACACTTTTATTTCCAGTATCTTGTACATGAAATAGTACACGTGTATAATAGAAGAAAAATTAGTAACAAGTGCCATACATGAAAAATTTCCAATAGAATAGAAAATCAGACCCTTGATGTTCCAAAATATGTATTTGTTGAACACCGTTTAATCGACCGACAGAAATCAAAATCTACGCAGAAATATACTCTTAATAAGGATATCGCATACGAAATTTCATACATTTAATTCGATGCGTTTTAGCATGTATCATCGACATGCATTTTGTTTACATACATTTGAACCTCTGCAAATTTGCAGGTACTAATATCTAACCCCTTCTTGGTTGGATTTTTTTTCGAATTTCCGGCCCAAAAAAAGCATTTTTTTTATTGCTGAAAATTAATCTATGTTCTATCCTAATTTCGAAAATGCAAAATATTTTTGTCAGGTCTTGGTCGGCGTCGCATCTCATACGTTCGGCGTTTTTGTGCCCGTATTGTCGGTGTCGCATGCCATGCGACGAAAAGAAGTGTAAATAGCGGCGAATTCAATCTCAATATGCAATTTTTCTTTTCGTCGCATGGCATGCGACGCCGACAATACGGGCACAAAAACGCCGAACGTATGAGATGCAACGCCGACCAAGAAGGGGTTTTAAATTGTTTGTTTTAAAATATATCAAATTCGTGTATAAAGTTTTATTCAACTAGTTTTCTTTATATGTTTTACTGTTATTTTGTTCTCGGAAACCATTTGCGAACTGATTTCATTTAGAATTTGTTAGAAATCATCAAATTTAGAACAAAGGCTGTATACTGAATGTAATAACTATACATGCCATTCAGGAATACTCATAGTTCTCCTCAGAAGTCCTGCAAATGGTGTGCACTCTCCGCTTCCAGACTCCTTAATAAACACCATGGCCATTTCCGCGTAGCTGTTCCTCTCCTCTATTCTTCACTTCACATCCTTTTTAAACAGAGCAGACAGAGGCAGAGCAGCCCCATGGTGGTTAGAGATGTGTGAAGGTGAAGTTGGCTCAGAATAGAACTCGAGACCTTTGGGTTTGAAGCCCAGTAACATAGCCACAGGACAAAAGCAATTGCTCAATCCCGTAGATGCCATCTGGCTTATTAAGATATCACTACAGACTCACCCTCCAGTGAGCCGACGAACGATATGTGTTGTTGTTGAGTGGTGATGAATTGGTTTGTTGAGTGAGTGGTTGGTGTATGTAACTGTTGTGTCTAATGCACCGTACCCATCTTTGGCGAGCGGAGAACTTTCTAGTCAAGCCAAGCGTTATGGCGAGCGTGCGTGAATTGTTGCGTCAAGTGAGTCTGACGACTTTGAGCGCTGGTAGATGGCGCCACATCAGTTGCAGGAAGGTTGAAGGTTCATTGTTCAAGATCACCATGTGGGAAGGCGTTGTTGGATCAGAACAGAACTTGGGACCTTTGGGTCTGAAGCCTAGTAACATAATCACAGGACAAAAGCAATTGCTCAATCCCGTAGATGTTACCTGGCTTATTAAGATATCACTACAGACTCACCCTCCAGTAAGCCGACGAACGATATGTGTTGTTGTTGAATGGTGATGAATTGGTTTGTTGAGTGAGTGGTTGGTGTATGTAACTGTTGTGTCTAACGCACCGTACTCATCTTTGTATGGCGAGTGGAGAACTTTCTAGTCACGCCAAGCGTTATGGCGAGCGTGCGTGAATTGTTGCGTCAAATGAGTCTGACGACTTTGGTTGCGGGTAGATAGAGCCACATCAGTTGCATGAAGGTTGAAGGTTCATTGTTCAAGATCACCACGTGGGAAAGCGTTGTTGGATCAGAACAGAACTTGGGACATTTGGGTCTGAAGTCTAGTAACATAATCACAGGACAAAAGCAATTGCTCAATCCCGTAGATGTTATCTGGCTTATTAAGATATCACTACAGAGACATGACACTAAATTTCATCCATCTACCTCAAAGTGTTAAGCTGCTCACAAATAGCAGACACAAGTCCAGATGTGGTTTGAGGATTGAAGGAAGCATGCAACCTTGAAATTCTTCAAAATCTCGAATTTGAATTTTTTAATGAGTACAATCATTTCTCTTTATACACTTCGCATTATAAGTACAGAGCTCTACCTAACCACCTGACTTCCGAGTAACAACTTAATGAGCGATAAATTACCCTATACGAGGCCAAAGGCTGACACCAATGAAGCAATTATTTCAGGAAGACCAACTCCTACAATCCTTCCACCAACACAAGGTGACAACCTTCAGTCTCTGACATCTGAGCGTTTTTAGAATTGGTGTGGTGACGGATCGAACCTGCGATGTTCAGGCTTAAAGTCCAGTAACCTAACCACTAAGCAAAAGCGTAAGCCTCTGTCTATTGGCTGTTATTGGCTTATTAAGTTGCCACCACAATACCCTACCAGTGAGTTTCAGTAGATATGAACGATTATTTATAGCGCTAAGCGTTATGGCGAGCTAAGAGAGTGTTTTTCGGTACCGCTAAGTGTTGTGGCGAGCGAAGAGAGTGCTTCAATACCGCCAAGCATTTTTGGCGAGCGAAGAAAGTGCTTCGTTACCGCCAAGAGTTTTGGCGAGCGAAGAGAGTTGCTGCTGTTTCAAGTGAGTCTGAAGTTGCGTTTGCTGAACATTCAGCAGTTTGAATGTTCATAGTCCGAGGTCACCAATTTGTGGTCAGGATCGAACCTGCGATGATCGGGTTTGAAGTCCAGTAACTTAACCATTCGGCAAAAGCGTAAGCCTCTGTCTATTGGCTGTCACTGGCTTATCAATTTGTCACCATTTGGGAACATCTGGAAGTGATAATAAAACTCGGCTGATAACTAAAAACCCAGAGAGAGAATTGTCGCTAAAATCCATGTTTCTCACGTTTCAACTTTCCTATCCAACCCTGAAGCAAAGAAGCGATCATCATAGCCTAGCCATCAAGGTCCTTCATTTGACCTTCACTTTCTACTTTGTCAATACATCAATTAATTGATTCAAGGCTTCACAGGAATAAAAAGTATCTTTTGATACTCAGATAAAAGATATAAAGTTAAAGGTGAACAGCAGCTCAACTAAAGGCAAACCACACTCGGTGATTATCCACCGAAAATTCCAACAGTTTTTGCACAACACTGCTACGTTCAGTGGTGGCGGGGCTGTCGGCTATATACAAGAAGAAGTTTTTGCACAATGAGTCGAATACCAAAAGATACCCATGGGATTGAAAACGAGTTCGAATATTCCCAGAGCAATAAAGTTTAGTGGAAATCGAGTCTTTCTTACTTCGTATTCGAAAAAGAAAATAATTGTTTTTTCAAGGCTTCGTTGTTTTTAAGGCCTCTAGATCAAAATGCATGATAAATTTACTCTTTTCATACATTCTCAATAAATGCACGAATTATTTTTAGAAAGTTAAAAGACTGTCTACAATAGATAAAAGTAAACTAAAGAGTCGTTCTTTTCTGCAGGCTTAATGCACTTTAAATCAATTAAATACAAACATCTTATTCAGGTGCTGGAATTAGAAAATTAACATCCGACTCATCAGTGACCATGGGATCGCAGTGGCCTGCTGTTATAGTCTCTGCTCGCAAACCGTAGGGTTTCAGGTTTTAGACCCGATTTTACCGAAGAACCATTGTGTAAAGGCCTTATCACACGGCTAAATATCGCTAGCACTTTCGTCAGCAGTTTTCCGTTTCTACCCGTCAAGCAAGTTTTTCGTCATCATGAGCTTTTTTTAACCAGCTCGAAAATGCTGAAGATAGTGACGGAAATATTGTTTGCAAGCAAAATTCAACCAATCATGTGAAACTTCAATCGTGATGTCACTTTTGTGGTCGTTTGCTGATGAAAGAGTTGACGATATTCTCCGTGTGATAAGGCCTTAAGGGTGTCTGTGACATTCTCAATCCGTCTAGCCTAACTCCTTCCACTAGTGTGGTGTGATGTAGAGAAGGGAAAGGCCGTTCAGGTATCTGACAGCGGTTCAAAATTATGAGGTCCGACTCAAAGTAGTCGTAATGTTGCTTTAAAACGGGATGTTAATATTGCCGCATAAAGAAAGTCTACCACGAACTCGATGGCCGAATGGTTCAAGTACGAGATCTAAACCCCGAGTTTGCGGGCTCGATGCTTTCCATGGCTGTTATATCCAAAGTATGGGTTTTTAGTTTGTTTTCTTATGTTCTCTAACATTCTAGACCTTTCTTTGCTATGCAAATGAATTGTTTCTCGAACATTCTGTTAGTGTATAAAAGTTGGTACCCTCTAGTCGTGGCCAACTTCTCGAATTCGCTACTTTCCTTCAATAAACTTGTTTGTTAGTTTAAAGCTGATGGTGTGTTTATTTAAATATTCGTGACAATATAACTAAAATGAAATATCAATCGATCATAGTTCAAAATAGCGAGATCCATCCCCAAATAAACCTTGTCAACGTCCAAATCCAACTAATACAACTTCAATACAAACAGGACGTTAATATAACTAAAACTAAACATCAATCGACCATGACTCAAAATAATGACATCCACCCCAAAATAAGCCTTGTCAATGCTCAAATTCAACTTGCATACAGATTAATCCAGTCCAAACAGGACGTTAATATAACTAAAACTAAACATCAATCGACCATGGTTCAAAATAGCGATATCCATCCCAAAATAAGCCTTGTCAACGTTCAAATCCAACTAATCTAACCTGCACACAAACTAATCCAGTCCGTGTGTCAGAAAAAGTTGATGAGATTGTGCCAGAAATCAATTATTCACGTGTATCTCACGCTGTTTGACGCAATTCCTTCTGACTGCATCTTTCTTTTTGCGGAAAATATCGTCGCCCATCCCACGAATTCCGCGGGAATGGAACGAATTCATTTCCAGGGAGCGTGCGGGGGTTCGTTGTGGGGGCGGCCACCGAAACGATTATCGGCCTGGAGTTGGGCGGGGCTTCCCTAACATTATTTTTACGTCCGTGATTACTTAAATAACGAACGGTTCCCCGAAACGATTGAGAACTCGGGTTGTCACGCACGTCGTCAGGCGCTCTCTGGTTGGAAAACAATTGAGGAAATTATTTTTGTTCGAAACAGTCATATGGGTGGGGGGATGTGGATCAACTTGTTTGTAACAATTGTTAGAACTCTAAGCAATATTCGTATCTTTATTATTATTATATATCAATTTAATGTTTTATTTTGTATTCAGTTAACATTTAAAAATATAACCTATTCAAGAAAAAGATGCGTAATTATGAGCAAATATCAATGGAAAAATAGAAATGTGTTTTTGTCTCTAAATTTTTCTGGCATTCTATTCTTTTTTATACTAAAATTTAATTCATTTTTTTACATCATCCCTTTAATACATCCTTATTGTTATCACATATCAACTTTATGAGTAATTTTTTTTTTATTTTGTTAATATTTAAAAACTATAACATTCAAAATAAAGATGTGTCGATATAATTATGAACAAATTTCAATGAAAAATTAGAAATATATTTTTGTCTGTAAATTTACTTAATTTGGCATTCTATTCTTTTTATATGAAAATTTGATACAATTTTCTTTTATGAAATATACTAGCTGATCGTTATTTCAATCTCTTCTAATAAATGTTTCTTGTCATACTTTACAAGGTTTATTCCAATGCAATATTATATCGCTGAAATTTTCATATTTGATTGCATTTAAAAATTTAAATCTCTGAGTAATAAAAAATTTCTAAGTTTCAAATATAGAAGGGGTAGTAAGCTTTCTATGGTAATGTGTTGCTTAATAATGGATGTGACCGGTGATTGGTGGGTCCTAATTAAGATGAGCCTTCTTGTGTAACATTAATTTATTATTAAAACATATAAGGTTAAGAGAGTGCTACATGGATAATTTTAGGTAAATTATTCATTCCATTTTTTTATTTTAAACTCACTTACTTGTTAACTTTTAATTTTAGAGATTTTTATTAAATAATAAGATACAAAGTTCACTTAGATTTTCGTGAGTTATTCTTATTACAAAATAAGATATACAGTTAAATCTGTCGTCGCTATAAATTGGACAGAAACCATAGACCTTAATTTGATGTTTACTCCTTTAGTATAAACATTTCCTTTTTTTCGGAAAGTGATGGAAAAGGTGGCGATTTTGTTTCTTGGAAAATTTGTCGTCATATAATTTGTTTCAAATTTATTTAATGTATTATTCAAGAATTTAAACATATTAAATCATCAAAATGATTATTCTTCTTGATTGGGAAAACTATGTAGGACAGAATGTGTATTTCTTTAAATAAAGGCCTTCGCATATTGTATTGGGAGTTTGTTAATTCTTCAAAATAGACAAATTAGTCTAATTTGTTAATTCTTCAAAATAGACAAATTAGTCTAATTTGTTAATTCTTCAAAATAGATTCTTAGTACAAAACATTTCCCCGAAATTGATATTTTCAGCTGCAGTGTACCACAACAAATGCTCTCTATACTGTCACGTTCAGTGGTGGCGGGGTGGTCGGCTGTATAAAAGAAGGTACTTTCAACTGCGCAATAATCCCGCTTCTTTAATTAAAGAGGCTAAGTATTTAACATCCAAACCAAATATGCCCGAATCTTGACGTTTATTTAGATTAAAGGAGAAGACATATACTATATTATAAATTTCAGAATATTTTCTTATTTTAAGCAATTTTTCATAATTTTCTTTGCTTTTTATATAGGAAATTAATTTCAAACATTTACAACTTTCTTATGTTTTAGACAGTTATTATAAACTATCAAATATGTTACTCAATAGAAGAAATTGTTTATTATCATCATTGTTTATTTTACTGAAAAATAATGAAATTCTCATTGTTACAGGTATTTCTTTATTTCGTAATAAAATGTTACAAAGATGTTACTCAATGAAAGAAATTTTTTATTAATATTTTTTATTTTATTGAACTATAATGAGATTCTTATTGTAACAGTCATTTCTTTATTTCATAATAAAAAGTTTTCTGAAAGATAAATTAAAATGCAGATAAAAAGTAGGAAGTGACATTAACATAACTTATTTGTAAAATTCAATATTTGAAAAAATTCTTTAGGTAGTATAAAGAAGTATATATTGTTTTAGCGAAAACAGTATAGTAATAAATTGCTAAAAAGATATACAAAATTTTCATTTCAGTTTCTGCAGCCAATTCATTTTTGCGAGCGCCATCTGTATGTGATTTCATATACTACAAAGGATTAGAAACTAAAAGGATAATTTTCGAATGAAGAAATTCGTAGTTATTTACTCCAGATAATTCATCAGGATCATCCCTTATTTGTTAGATAAAACGTCAGTAGAAAAGGCTTTATTTTTTTCCAATATTAAACTATTTTCATAATTTAAAACTCTGAAAGAAATCATTGATTCAAAGTATCATTTTAAGAAGTAGTTCAAATCCATTTCATAGTTCAAAGTATTTTTTCATACTATTTTATAGTTCAAATCCATTAAAAATATATATATAATTTTTTTAAAGAAAAGATTGATTTTACCCATTTTGAGAATAGGAATGTTGGAATGTAGAATACGATTCTGTATGCAGAGCTATATTATCCAATCCATGTGCGAGTACAAAACATTGTACACCGTTTTTATTATTAATTTTTAATAAGATATAATTGAGAAAAAGATGAAAACATGACTGTTTTCAGCGCTGATTTGTATTTTTATTATGATCCGCTTAAAAGGAAGCATATTTTAATGTAATGCTTTCTTTAATTTCTTATTGAATAAGTTTTTCTGATTACTCCTTAATATTACCTCAGGAAAGATTTCTCTTTAAAAAAATTCGGCTCTTATTTTTAAATTTTATTTGATGAAATTCTTTAAAGATCTATTTCACTATTAGTTAACTGCTATTTTGAAACTAATTTCAAACATTTCCAAATGCCTCATGAATCGATGCTTCTTCTCTTTGAATTCCAATGTCACTATAAAATTAAGGCATTTGAACACGATTGAATAATTATAAAATACTCAATCCATACAAATTGTAGTTATTTGAGAAAATACAGTTTTATACTCGCAATGTGTCAGAGTTATAGTTTATAGTTTTTAAAACTTAAAAAAAGCTGGTTATAGCCAACAAAGGAATAAAATTTGCCAGAATATCACTTCTGTAAATGTAAACATTTTCCATACTGTTTACAATTATGAAAATGAGGTATGTGTTTCTGTTAGTAGCATTAACAATAGCATTTAACAATAATTGGAGTTTTGGTAGATAGGAGCTATAATAGTCGCGGTCTCAAAGTTTGAAAGTCTAACTCTACTTCACTTCTTCTTCAATGGTGGCGGGGTGGTCGAGAAGAACAGTGTCAGAGTTAGACTTTCAGCTTTGAGACCGCAACTACCATAGCTCTTATCTAGCATAACTCCAGTTATTGTTAAATGCTAAGTAGAGCTAACTCGCCAACAAAAAAACATACCTTATTTTCATAATTGTAAACAGTATGAAAAATGTTTAAATTCACAGATGTGATATTTTGTAAAATTTTATTCATTTGTTGGCTATAACCAGCTTCTTTAAGTTTTAAAAACTATACATTTCCAAGTTATTGATAGAAATTCCCTAAAAATTTCTTGTTACTAAAAACAATTCATTTACTAACAATTTTTAGTTATTAGTAACAATTAATTCACTAACATTTTCTGAACGAAACATTTCATTTTTCAATTTAGAAATTAGTCGTGTTTTTTTTTCACTCCATGATATTGAAGACTTATATACTCATTTAAACAGTGATATTACTTTATTTTTGACTTTCTAAAATAACTCAAGAGTTACTGAGCTGTAGTTGAAAAGAATTAATCAAAAGATGCTTAAATCTGCATCTCAAATTAGATTTCTCCTTTTAGAATATATTCTAAAATGTTCAACAACAGATGTTGTCTACTAACTCCAATCTTAGATATTTATTTGAATTTTGTCTATATAATTTTACTTTTGTATTTATTTAATTCTTATAAATCTAGTTTGCACTTTCAGCCCAACATACGACATGCTTTATATCTGTAAGCCATGTCAACCTGGATGCGATGTCTGTGAAGACGATTCACCATGTTTAGCTCACTACAACTGGGCTTTCAGGTAAGATGGATGGATATTCTGCTCATATTCCGGCCATTAAACAGTTCTCAAATATCTGTAAAGAATTTTTTTTTTAATTTAAGGTATCCGAGTACAATTAAAGAAAAAAAATTAAATAATTGCATTTTTTAAATTTAAAACTATGGTTTTTAGATGTATTGCCAATTATAATACAAAAACTTATTTGAAAATATAATATATTTTCAGAAATAGGAAAATTTGTAATAAATTTTAATGAAATTTCACCAAAATGGTTGACATTCTACATAAAATGGTAATGCAGCAATCCTATTTTTCTTTGTACACAAGTTAGAAAATATAATGATGAATGAAATGAACCAAAATCTAAGAAATATCTTGTGATGCAAAGAAGTGATGGGTAAAAATATACGTATACCTACATTTTCTTTTCTATAAATTCACAGCTTAAATTTTCTAAAAACCTTTATAAATGAAAAGGTATTTCAGCAACAACAAAACTTTTGGTTCGTCTCATTGCCCATATTATTTAAAACACACCCTGAAATTTTTATGTAAATACCTCTATTAGTTTTTTATGTATCATATTGATGGTGGTTAATTTTTATGAAAATTAAAAGTTTAAAAAAAAACTAAAGTGGAAGACAAATTTTAGCTTAAAAATATATGATCCTTGATGATTAGGTCTTCCTTTTCCCTAAAAAAGATAAACTATTTTGATAAGAGGAAAATCTAAAATAGAATAGATAAAATTTTAAAAAATTTGGCAAATAATCAGTGTTTTTAACGTAATCGGATGCCTTAAATAGTAAATTATTAAGCTCTTTTTGTGCCATTGATTAACGATTTTTTTTGAGTGAGTCATTTTAAGCTGCGTTTTTGTGGATAAAAAGAGTAAATTCTAAATAAGATAAATTTATTGTCTGGATTTTTTTTACTAGCTTTCAACACGCTAATCGTTAGATGACGCACATGTGCCTCGCATGTGATTCATTCGTACCCAAGATATGCATTATGTGATATTTATACTTTGCTGCAGTTCAATGACAGTTCATACTGACCACCATAAATGCTGGATAGTTGGTAAAATATGGCGTACCGAACTAAACCAATTTGCCTTTACGTTTATGGATGTTTTATAAATATCATTACTAATGACTTGTTGTTATCTGCTGAGCTATTTATTGGAGATTCGCTGAATTTGGGTTCATAGACATTTACCAAAACTCTAGAATTGACTATCTCTTCATCATAATAAATCTTAATCATTAATTTCCGGAAATGTAGTATTACCCAACAATAACGATAATATTCTTGTAATTAATATTTCTTTTCTATATATATGTTACGGCCAAAGTCCGAATTGGCCAGCCAAATCGCGAAAGAGCCAATATCACCTCACAATGACCGGCCAACGTCCAATCTTTCCTTGGGTTTGGCTAGCCAGTTCGCGAAATGGCATAGGGCGATGGGCCAAAGTCAGAAGAAAAAGGTCATGAGCAAATTTTGGGTGTTTCTATACCGTAATGCTCATGATAATCACATTATAGCTGCCACAGAGGAGTTTCCCGACGAATCCACCCCTCTTAAGGCCTTATCACACGGTGAAATTTCATCAGCACTTTTCTGTTTGTACCCTCAAAAACCGATCAAACAAGTTTCATAAACGACAACTTTTTCTAACCAGCTAGAAAATGCCGTTGGAAATATTGTCCGCAAACGGAATTCAACCAATCATGTGAAACTTTGAAGTGATGTCGCTTTAGTTGCCGTTTGCTGACGGAAAGTGCCAACGAAATTTTGCCGTGTGATAAGGCTTGTAGGCGCATAGGATCGTCCTTCGGAACAAAGGCCAAGGAGGTACGGTGGCCATAGGTGGGCTGTAGTCTGTAGGGAGAAGTTGTAGTGAGTAAGGATCTCACAGTACCGGAAACCTCCTGGTCACTTAAGAAAAATTCCTCTCCCTTGGAGAAAACAAACGAAAAGCACATTATCCAGCAATCAAAACTATTCAGTTGGCGGGCCTGTAAACAATAACGCGTTAACAGATTCGTGATTCGATACATGGATGCCAGTTACATTGAAAATAAAACACACTGTCCTTGCTACAATGTGCATGCCGTCGTCACACCGGAATCGACATCTACCCCCCCCCCCCCCCCTACCGAACAGTCTTGCTTCAGCATATCGAACATTGGCCAGGAAAATCCGGGCACTTCGGGAAGTGATCGGCCATAATCGTATGTAAGCTCTTCGTTTCCAGTACATCGGATATTGGCCACCCACCCCGGCCAATTCGGGAACTGGCTGAACTTCGGGCTTTGGCCGTAATATTAAATATATATATAAAATGATTTAAAAATTTTGGAAATACACTGATGGAAAAAAAATTCCAACTCTAGGAAGGAGCTGTGCTAGTAAACGAAATTTGGTAGGCGTGTTTATACATCTAAAAGATGACGTCAATTCAAATTTCGAGCTACGCGCGTAAGTGTGGCGCTAGTAGCGACACTATGAACATGCAAATGAGGTTTGCTTTAAATAAGAGCTGTATTTTCGTGATCGTTATTTACAGTTGAGATTTGATGTAGTGGGTTAATGTTAGTCAAGGGTGCCTCTGAGAAGACGAAGAAGCCATTATCAACAGCTCACTGAGTTGAACGAGGTCGTGTTGTAGGGCTACGAGAAGGTAGGTTTTCTTTCCACGATATTGCTGAAAGACTTGGCCGGAATGTATCCACTGTGCATGAGTATTGGCGGCAGTGGTCAAGGAAAGGTACTGCCTCAAGAAGACCAGGTTCCGGGTGGCCACGTGGTACTACTAAGAGGGAAGACCGTCGTATTCGGCGTATGGCTGTGGCTAATCGTACTGCGTCTGCAGCTGAAATTCGAGCTGCAGTTGGCACCACAATGACACAACGAACTGTTACAAATCGGTTACTTCAAGGACAGCTCCGAGCCAGACGCCCTGTACAGTGCATTCCACTGACTCCAAACCACTGCCATTTGCGACGTGAGTGGTGTCAAGCTAAAGCTCTTTGGAGGAAGGAGTGGAGATCTGTTGTGATTACTGTTTTAAATTAGAAATAAGATAATAAAAACATCATAAGGAAAAATCAACTTTAAGAACGACTTAAATTAATTTTAAAATGGCAGTGGTAATTATATTTATGAATGTTCTGTTAATAATAAAAAGATTAAATGTTGATAAATAATTATCATGAGATAAGAAGATAAACAGTAATTATTTGAATATAATTGTATTTATAATATATTCAATCGATGCTTTAAAGATATTCGTGTCTTAATGGTGAAGTAGGGCAATCCAAAATTAATATAAATCAGTTTAATACTTTGCTGCAATAGCAACAACCATTTTATTAGGGAAATATCTTACAAATTAAAAAGGAGTGTCACTTATGAAACATAAGATAATGTCAGACAAATTTAATAAAAATGTGTACTTTTATGGACGTCATCTGATTATTTCAGAAATTACATCAGTTTAAATCTAATATTGCGTCAAATCAAAAGAATTCTAATTTTTTAATAACGTTTGATATGTTCAACTAATAATAATGCAATAACAGATGTAAACATAAAAATTTCTTCAATTTTAAATTTCGTTTAAATTGCTTTTATTTGCTCTGTACTGATAATAAGTGTCAGCAATTTAGACACAATAATTAATTATTTTCCTACTTTTGTTGTTATGGAACAATTACGTGTAAATAAAGGCTAGAGGAATATAATATAAAATCTTATTTACATATATTTAGATAGAAAAAACTATTGCAATACTTTAACATAAAATTACAAATAGAAATAACAAAAAATACAAAGCAAGATCTAATACATCATCTTATCAATCGGTCTAATGCCACTTGGTCATACCCAGCCCGAATGAGAGTAGCTCTTTCGAATGAAGGCATATGTGTGCGCCTTTCTTTAGGGAGCACCGTTAAGGCGAAAAAACGAATTTGCTCGAACACACACACACTTTTAGGGGCGGTTGAACTCATTCATCCATCCGCAAGTCGGAATTGAGATCCAAATCAGAGACCAACCCATCCTGATTCAGTACCCTCAGAGGTTAAGGGAACTTGGAGGACTTTGAAGTCACGACCTATTGAACGTGCCTCAACTGCCATTAGCCAACACGACTATCTTTGGCTGAGACGAGGACAGAACTCTCTACCTTTCGGTTACGAGACTGACGCTCTACCAACCAGGCTACCGCGTCCCCACACATCCTTATAGAAATTAATATCAATAGCAAAATCCTCTGTTTGGAAGCTGGAGTGTTAAAAATTAGACAGCAAACCTTGTATTGCTCAAGAACCAGCAAAGTATTTAACATGAGGCAGTCCTCAAGCATCTTCTTCTACCATTGATCATCCAGATGAGCTCCATCGCAAAATATCTCTCATATAAAACAAAAATGGATGTCTAATTTTCCACCATTAGCTGTGGCCACGAGTTCGTGAATTTTTTTTAGATAGACAAAACTGTTCCAATTCTTTAAAATAAAATTACAAATAGAGACAACATAAAAATAAAAAACAAGATCTAATACATCACCTTATACAGAAATTAATATCAGTAACAAAATCCTCAGTTTGGAAGCTGGGATGTTAAAAAAGAGATAGCAAACCTTGTATTGCTGAAGAACCAGCAAAGTATTTAACATGAGCCAGTCCTCAAGCATCTTCTTCTATTGTTGATCATCCAAATAAGATCCATCTCAAAATATCTCTGATATCAAACCAAAATGGATGACTAATCTTCCTACATTTGTGTTCATGAATTGTTTTTTTTTTCTCGTTTCAGGATATCTTTGCTGACCATCTCCGTGATCTGCATCTTCCTGACCTTGTTGCTCTCTTTCTACGTTTATCGGTACAGGAAACTCAAAGTAATCAATGTGGCCAGCCCCATCTTTCTCTGCATCACGCTCATTGGATGTGTCATTATGTACTGCGAGGTGAGTACGGCGAGCATTCGTGTCAGATGCTAAAATCAACAATGTCTTTTCTGCATTCATACCCCATACACATTTTATGTATGTGTTGTTTCTTGTGACACAAAATTTAAGAACGTGGTTTCTGTTTAATGTCTGTGTAGTTTACAAGACATATAAAAAGCAAGTTGCAATATCGAGAAATTTAGAAGATAGATAAACTATATAGTTATGTTTCTAATAGTCTGTGAAGTTTTAAGACAGTCGCCGTTAAAAAAGTTCATGTAAACAACATATAGAGTAAGTAAGACAGTTAAAATAACAATTCTTTGATGTCGAATAATTTTGAGGAATCACGGTCAAGAAACTACATTTAAACGATATCATTAATAGTTTTAAATTTTAAAAAGTGGCTTTCAAGACATATGTGACTCAATGAAGACCAATTTGTGTTATTGTTTCGAATGGCAGTTGCTATTGGACAAGCTCGTTGTGACGTAGACAGAGATTTCAGGCAACAGGGTACGTCTCTTGATTTTTTTCAGAGGCGCCATCTAGGGCCTTCCTGCATTTTCATATTATATATTATATATATATATATATATATCAAGGATCTTCAACTTTGTTTTTCCTCTTAATCCTGGTGCTGTTGTGACTAAATGGCATTGGAATCTAACAATCATTGGCTCAAGATTCTATTCATTGAGTTTTTATTTATTTTATTACCTTTTATTTCTTTTTGGTACATGTTAAATCTAGGTCAGAAGTTTTCAGCTACAATTTTGTAAAAAGACGGGTCAAATGTCGTACATATCCATTGAAAAGTGTTTAATAGTAGAAAGTCTAACCAGAAAATAATCATGGTACCTCTTACAGGAAATGTGCAGTTCAATCAAATCAACACATATCAAGATTCGAATTTCTTAACTTGTCTGTAAAAGTAAAAATAATTTATGAGCGAATAAAGGTAACTGATATTTAAAAATTGATTTTAAAAAATAAACAAATAAACTATAACCTTAAAAAGCCGCATCAACAGCACAATTGAAAACCTATTTTCAGCACTCGCTGTCGATATTTTCTAAATTTTGTCTCTTATGACCCTACATAACATAACGCCATTCTGTGCCCCCTATGACAATAAGTTATATAACCTATGACAATAAGTTATATAACCGGTTGGATGGGCACAGAATGGAAGGAAGGGAAAAAAAGGAAGAAATAAAAACAACAAAGAAAGAAGGAGACGACAAACCATCCAGGTATCTCCAGAGAAAATCCCATTGGTGTCAAACATTGACACAACTGTCTTCAATTATCGGTGAAGTAATAATTAGATGAAGGGAACAGTAATACTTTAAAAAATGCTGACTATGGGTTAAACTTACAGGGAAATGAGAACACTGACTAAAAAGAAAAGACATTATGGCTCTACAGACAATTGGCTTATATAAAGATTTCACCAGCAAAAATTTCTATTGAAAATTATTCATAAAAATATGACTGAAGAACACTTTAATGTATGACATCTAGGATTTTTTTTAATTATTATTTTTAACAAGACATAAAAATTCTAATTCTATTCTCTGAAAGCCTATTGATATCTCCCACCCACAGACTGCATAAATTTTCGTAGTATAAAAGCAATGATTAGAGCTAATTAACTATTTTTTGAAAAAATTTTAAACGTTGACGATAAATAGTTTTCCATAGTTTGTCCCTTCGTCTATATAAGGAAATTTTATTTTGGTTTATTAATAAATGCCCTTAATTAACTTTTTTATTACACCATCTGAAAGAATGAAAAACTTTTTTTAAAAAAATGTGTCCTTTTCTTAGTATCAAAAATTTATTTATTTTCTTTCATTTTTTTTTTGTCATTTATGCAGAATTCGTCCATCTAGTTTCAAGTGAATTTTAAAGCACATTAATTAATTTTATTAATAATTTTTAGCTTAAAATTTATAGAAATAACAAATAAAAAGTTTTGCATTGTTTACATATTTTCATGAATATTTTTAGCATTAATAATCTGATTATAAACCTTGATATAAAATAATTTTTAGTAATTTAATGCTTTTTAAAAAGTTAGGGGACTAACAATTAAATAAAGAGATATTTACATATTCTTCGAATGATTTTGCTAAAGTATTTGTAAACAGGAATTTCATAAAATAGCGCATTACTTGAAATAAAAAATATCACCTGCTACAATTAAAAAAAAAAGTTTCTTTTGAATTGTCGCATATAAACAAGCCGTGTATAGTTCGATGTGTTTTAGAGGTTTTCAAAAATAGAGGCTTCATTTCCAAACTTTAAAAATGTTTCGAAGTACATACACTGCAAAATTCACAGCATGATTAATCAGAAATAATAATAATAAAAATATCGTCACCATTACTTTTACGAATTAAAAAGATTTTTGACAAAAACTTGCTTGCCAAAAATGCTTGCATTTAAAAAATATATATTTTTTTGAAGCGAAGGAAGCTGGAAGGAAGTTCTCCAATGCAGAAATCATTTGCAAAGCCTTTGAATATACATCTGTAGCAACAATATCTATACTAACTGTTAAGATAAATGTGTGTAACACATAGTTTGAAAAGTGGGAATGTGCACCTCGTAGAGAATTTTTTTTTTAATTATTATTAACTTGATGGCAGAAGTCTGACTTCTAGCTCCTATGAAGATGACGCTCGCTTGCTCAATCTTTTTTAACAGGGAGCCCTCTTTCATACACCTGAAGGGCTGTTACTGCGGCACGTCCATATGTCCGAACGTATGTGCATCTCAAAATGATTTTTTAAACCATAATAAATTAAATATTAAACAAAATCTTGTAGCTTTTTTCCGTGATAACTCTCACAAATATTTGATGCAGAATTGATTGTAACAGTTTTTTAATTGCCTTTTTAGTAATATAAAATTAATAACCATGAAATTTTCCGTTAATTGACGATTAAAAAAATTGCTCGATTTTTGTCATTGTTCAAATAGTTTTCATTACATCATAAAATATTGAAACGTGTGATTTATTTCAATGTCATTTTACTAAGATAGTCCCCCCGGGGGGCATCTAAATGAGGATTAAATGCTTCCGGACTGGTTTTCGCCAACCCGGTGGGTACAATAATAGGTGGGGGCATTTTGACCCTCCCATCAATGACGATAGGGTTGCACCGTATTTGGTGATGCCCTTAGGACTCAACCACAGTTCCCGCCAGTGTTGCTGTTGCGGCGGTCCTGTCATTCAGTCTTGCGTGGTTGATCCGTATGCCTTTAGGCGGGTTGGAGGTCAGCTATATGACTTGCTAAAGCCGAATTCCAACGACCTGTCCATCCGGCAGACTT
>JAPMOQ010050344.1:320513-331974 GCA_026543055.1 Argiope trifasciata
CCCCCCTCGACCCCTCTTGCGGTTTTCTGGGCTCTTTTGATGCCTGTCGATTCTACAGAAAAATTTTCGATTAAACGGGAAGGCGTCAAAGGAGCTCAGAAAACAGCAAGAGGGAACGCGTGGCACACTTGACAGATGGGCAGGTTGTTGGAGCTCGGCTTTCCAGATAGGGCACAAGGTAAAGAACAAGCATGCCCGAATCTGGACGTCCAGATTATAGGAAAGACGCTCTACTCCTGCCAGGGCGCCGTCAATGCTGTTGTGAATTTTATGGCAGTAGTTCAAACATGAGTCTATAATCTTCTGCTTTCCTTACTTATTATCATACTTTCCAGTTAACATAGCTTACCGTCAGGGCACTTTATTTCCCTTATTCAAAGTTCTTTGTGCTATTTGGAATGACTGGAATGATTTCTTTTCCTTTCAGATGGCGGCCATTTTTCCCGTTCTCTCCATGTACAGTTGCATAGCTACCAAGTGGACGCGACACATGGGCTTCTGTCTCACGTATAGCGCCCTCCTTCTCAAAACATGGCGGTCAGTCTTAACGTTATTCATTCATATTCCTTTATTTAAATTAGTTGTCAACAGAAGGTATTAGTAGTACAGCGAAAGATACTGTACTTATTCTGTGGCCCTATGCAATCTACATTATGAGACACCAACACCACTTTTTATAAAATGATCAGTTATGTTTAAGTTATTATGTTGATTATTGTGTTTTTTATCCATTTTATTTCAGCTTAAACTTTGTTTCCATTTTTTAACTTCGTGAAATGTTCCCTTTAATTTGCCTATCACTAGCTGGTACCAGGTGCGTTGCTGCAGTAGAATAAATCATTTTGTAAATAATGTTTGAAATTTAAAATAGCTATCTTGAATTAAGAATGATATTTATTTTCGTGATGGCAATAAATACATTGATTGAAATTGAATAATAAATAAGAAAAAACTGTAAACAATATTTATTCTATTTTTTTTTTAATTTCTGATTCAAGTGTTTTTAGAGTAGACAATATTTTCGGATTTAGCAATTCTACTGAATCTATTGTGTTTCTTCAGAAACTTAATTGGAGGTTAATCTTTGGTAAATAAAAACGGTTGAGATGCAATTTTAAAAAAAAAATGTTTAGATGATTTTATTATGCCTATAACCATCCCGCAGGTGTGAGCAATAAGCTGACCAAGTTTCATCGCAATCGGTTGAACGGTACGACAGCACATAAGAGACATAGAGACAAACATTCGTTTTTATTTATATAGAAAAAGAAAATGACTCTAGACTGTCCACAGCATCCATGCTTGTACACAGCATTATGATAATTATGATACCGTAATCTATAGAAATAAAAATGAATGTTTGTCTGTATGTCTCTTATGCCTTCCTAAACCGCTCATCCGATTGCGATGAAGTCAGCTTATTGCTTACATATATGGGATGTCTATAGGGAAAGGACAATTATCTAAAATAAAAATAAAAAATTTCAATCTCAACCGCATTCATTTACCAACTGTTAATCTCCAAATAAGTTGTCGAGGAGACAATAGATTCTGTAGAAATGCTAAATCAAAGTTAAAAGTTAATATTTTGGAAGCTATTATAAGCGAATTCCATGCAAGTCATTCTCGGTGGTAACTTTATTACAGATTATGCAAGAAAGTTTTTGGAGACCAACCCTGGTTTTTTTTAATTTAATTAAATTTTAGTGTTTTTCGCAGTGACTATCATAAATTTGTAGAACAAATAGTTTTGTGCCCTCTTAATTTTCAAAAATTATCTTTTCAACTATATTAACTATTTTACGATTTAAATATGTTTTCTATGTTTAATCAATTTTAAAAGAAAATATTTAAATCACATTTTCTAAAATACAACTTGGGAATTCCAAATGAATATTAAACGAATCACGAGATACAATAAATAGTTTCTTTCATTATCACTCTGAAAGAACATTAAGCTTTACGAATCTAAAAAAATATACAAATCTAATATATAAAAAATGAGTATTTGTTTGTTCGCAATTTATAACTGTCATACCCTTCATCCTATTTCTATAAAACATTGCCAAATTATTGATTTATTGAACTTCATGATATTTTTTTCGGCGGCAGCAACGTGCCAAGTACTAGTAAACATATAAAAATCTGGCCAATTTAATTTTGATAACACATTAAAATTCTCCTAATTGTTAATAAATTATATGATATATATTTCTTCCAAATATAATTGTATGGCAATTAGGAAAACAATTTTTTTTTAATTAACTTAATTTTATTATGTTCATTTGTCTTTTGTTCAACAGCTGTAGTTATAATTTCTTCGGCTCTCTATATTCTGGTCGGTTTTAGACACCATTTAGTTTTCACAACAAAAAATCTATTTTATTATAAATACAGATTTTTATCCTGTAAGCTTTCAGGAATCATTTAATGTAAGTTATTTATCTGCCAAAATGTCTTCAGTGTAGAAAAAGAATATATAATATTGTAAATTTTGAGCTATATTCTTTAAAATGGATGGAAATACAAAAATTTCTTCTAGTGCATTTACAAACATTAACGAATTTTAAATTCTTTCAGTTTTATGCCTTTTAAAAGTGCTGAATCTTTTTCCTTACTTTCCCAGCTAAAATACAAGGTACTTTGGGATTATATCGTCGTCCGGTTTTGCCAGATCTAATATCACTAAAATGTAGTGCGCCAATAACTGCAAATTGCTTTTCATTATGATAGCATCAAAGGATTGGCGCATTTTAGCAATAATTGGCAGGCCTACGGGATAATCCCAAAGTGCCAAATATAAATAGAATTTTTAACCTTCCAATATCGGAACAGCAGAGTATGTGTACACATTTGTTTGCGGTCCAGTTTGTATTTCTGGACAGGAAACGCCTAAACACTTTCTGTCCAAATCATACTCCATATTAAAAGTGTTATGCCCACAGGGTGTAGAGACGAATGATTTTTATACCGTCCAGAGTTGTGACGAGCTAAGAGAATGCTCCGGTTATGGCCAGGGCAGGGAGTGTTTCGGTACCAAATGTTCAAGCTGTTCGAGAGAAGAACATCAATTTTAACAAAAGAAGAAGGCAGTAACTCTTTTGATCCAATGTAGTGACGGATCGAACCCGTGATGTTTGCGTTTGTAGTTCAGTAACTTAACATTCGACAAAAGCGTACGCTCTTGTCTATTGGTTAAGTTACTGAGCTTCAAACCCAAACAATCACTACATTGACTTATTATGATGTCACCACTTTGGGTTACTTTCCAGTTTGTGTTTCTGGACAGGAAACGCCTAAACACTTTCTGTCCGAATCCTACTGCCTATTAACAGTGTTATTCCCACAGGGTATCAATGACCTACCTAGACTTTGTGATTATATCGTCGATCGGTTTCGCCAAAATCGATGTTATCTCCAAAATGTAGCATTGCACCAAATTGCTTTTCATTATGATGGCACCAAATGATTGACGCATTTTAGCATGCGTTGACAGGTCGACGGGATAATCCCAAAGTGCCAAATATAAATGTAACTGCAGATACAAAAGAGTATGTGTACACATTTGATTGTGGTCCAGTTTGTATTTCTGGACAAAAAACGCCTTAGCACTTTCTGTCCGAATCCTACTGCCTATTAACGGTGTTCTTACCGCAGGGTATCGCTGACCTACCGAGTTAAATCTGCCCACAAACTGAAACTGACCGACAAGCAGCTCCTGCAGTGGCTATTTCCCATCCTGCTGGTGATGGCCATCTACCTCGGGACCTGGACCATCTCGTCTCCACCAGAGGCGGTCTACATCGAGGATTGGGACCATCTCAAATTCAAGCAGTGCGATTACAACTGGTGGGACCACAGTCTGGCGATAGGTAAGACCCTACTTGCAGTACATATACTAACGATACAGAGAAGATGAGTAAGATCTGCCGTGGCATTGAGTAGAACATTAAAAGTACACAAACTCCTCATCGGTGTGACCAAATAATTAGATATTCGCAGAAATAAATTATTGTATTCATTGTTACAAGATTACTGTATTCATTACTTTCTCGTATATGCAATAGAGAGAAAGTGTAATCATCGTCAAAAAAATACGTGTTCGAGATTTTCACGATTTAGACCAGTTAACCAACACAATAATCACATGTAAAACATGATCAATTTCAAGTAGGGGTTCAATTCTTTTTTAAAAAGAATAACGAATGATTTTTTCTCTGTATTCTTGATTCATATATTTGAACTATATAAGGGGCCGTGGTGGCCCGGTGGTAAGGTCTCGGCTTCGGAACCGGAGGATTTCAGGTTCGAGACTCGATTCCACCGAAGAACCGACATGTGAGAGGGTCTCTTACACGTTAAATCTGTCAGGCCAAATGTCCTCCCGCTGGTGTGGTGTGGTGTGGAGAGGGGGTGCCAGTTCAGGTGTCGTCCTCGTCACCTGACCTTGGTTGAAAATTACGAGGTCCGTCCCAAAATAGCCCTCGTGTTGCTGTAAAACGGGACGTGAATATAAATAAACCTAAACCTAAACTTGAACTATATAAGAGTTATTGAATTAATCTAAATATTGAATAAGAATGATTGAATTTATTTAACACATTGTGTGCGGGTACATTTCGCAGCGGAATTGTACAGAGAGCGGGCGTTTTGAGCGAAAATTTAGTTACTCCATTAAATCTCAATAGATCGAAAATTAGTTCATTTTTTAACCAACTTTTCTTATTTTATATTGAAATATATAAATAACAATCATAAAATTTTTTTGTAAACAAAAAACATATTTATTAGTGGATAAATTTATAATAACATCGTAAATATGAAAAATCAAGCAGAAAGAGTAGTATATAGTTTTAATTTTTTCGAATTATGTTATATATAAACGTTTTTACATTATAAAAAAATGAAAAAAGCAATCATAAAACTAATAACGTTTTACAGTTCAAAGCATTTTCCTCTATGAAGAGGTACACGGCAAAATTCACTCAGTTTCGGAAGTATAAATGAAAAGTGAATTTTAAATCTAAATTGATTTTTTAATCAATCTTCCCGTTCCACATCGACTAATGTAAAAACTAGTCTTGATTTGTCTCAATTTTTCCAGAATCTATGTAGTAGACAAGAACATTCGACTTCCTGTATATATCATATTTTTGTACCCACCAACAAATCATGTTGTTACACTAAAGCGTACTAGTACGTGACCCGCGCTCGAGTATCAATCGTCAGAAAACGTACTAGTACGTGTCCCGCTTACAAAGTGTTAAGTAATAGAAAAGATAGAAGAAAAAAAATACGAGAAGAGACTTTTGAAAAAGTTTACAAAGCAAAGGAAAAATGCTTCGTATAATAATAGACACAAGATACAAATGGTAATTAGGACACACACGTGGCGGTCACTTCTTTACATAATCATCAAACCTGTTGAGGATTTATCACGTCGCTGAATCCATTTATTTAACCAGTCTTAGTAATAATCAGACCCCTGTCTATTGAGCCAGTTCTTGGCACCTTTTTCTACATCACCGTCTGATATGAATCTTGTTTCGGATAAGTGTTTCATGAATGCCCGAAAACGGAAATATTCATTTGGAGACTATATGGGGAGGTGACTCCAGACCTCTCAAATAAACATATCGAGGATTCTCTCTGCCTACATCAAAAGAACAACACCGTTTCGCCACTTGTTGTCCACTCATTGTTTCGTTCCCGTACACTTCAATTATTTGTCTGTGAATGTCCATTGGGGACATATTCTTGACCCACAGAAATTGTATCACAGGTCGCACCTCTGTGTGAGACAACTTTTCTAGATATCTTGCCATTACTGTCGCTGTTTTAGTACCTGGTACTAATGTAGCTAAGATATTGGCAGAATTTTGCCAATATTGAGGTTGAATTTCGCCAAGGATCGAACCTGCGATGTTCAAAATGCAGTAACTTATCCTTTCGACAAAAGCGATGGATGATGTCTAGAGGCTGTTACTGTCTTTTAAAGATATCTCCACAATATTCCCCTACCAGTGAGTCGTTAGAGACGAACGATTTTTATAACGCCAAACGTTATGGCGGCCAAAGAGAGTGTTTCTGTAACGCCAAGCATAATGGCGAGCGAAGACATTTGCTGCTGCTTCAAGTGAGTCTGACGACTTTGTGCTGGTTGCGTTTGCTGCGGATAGGTAGCGCCACGACAGCTGTTTGAGCTTTCATACTCCTAGATCACTAATGTGGCGGTGGTGTTGGCGGAATTGTGCTAATTTGTAGGTTGAATTCCGCCAAGGATTGAATCTGCGTTTTTTTTGAAGTCAAGTAACCTATCCATTCAACAAAAACGAACGTTGATGTCTAGTAGCTGTTACTGTCTTATAAAGATGTCACCATACTAACACTATCTGCTCAAACGTGCCAATCTAAGACAACTAGGGCCATCTGTCTCCACTTTGGGTAACAATATTTCCACCCACAATTTCTACTTTCCAAACACTGCTAATTGTGAACTTTTTTTTTTGATCACCATACTGTATATACTTTGCCATACTGTGGATGTATACTGCATAACTATGACATCTTGCGCGACAGTGCCACGTAATTTAAGCTGTTATTTCCTTTGCGATTCATTTTTTTTTCCTGTATTCCAACCTTTCCTTAATCAAAATGTGATTATCCTTAAGTGCCTTAGTTTGAGTAACAACCACGATTCTATTCTTTTTTTTAAACAGAGAATAAACAGAAATAGAACAGAAAAGGACAGTCCCCGAAAACCGAAATATAAGCCATTCCCACTCTACTTATTCAATCCTATTATCTTAAACAGCGAGAGAGAAAATAGCCACAAAATTCGACTTTTTTTTACGGTTTTTCGGAACATGTTTTTCACGATTTCGAAGAAAAACATTTCGAAGTCTCGTTATTACCATCAAAGAGCAGCAGCATCACGTGAAAAAAGTCCATTAAAGTAACATGAGCTGACCGATCAATACGAAAGCCATTTAGTTTATTATGAAATGAGTTTTCAGTAACACATACGTAAATTTTTCTGGGGCCCTTAAGAGACGTTAAAAGTGAAATATTGATGTTTTATAAATAAAGAGATATGAAATGAAAAACATTTTTTAAGATATGAAAAATGACTTTTAGAGTCGTTATTCTGGGACTATTTTGTATCAAAATTAATTTTAAAAAAAAGAAATATGAAGAATATATTTTATTCATGAGTTTTGATTTAAATCATTTTGTTATTTACTCGGTAGAATATGCTAATGTTGAAAATGAATTTTCGTATATAAAATATTCAGATTTATTTTTCCTTATTATGTTTGTATGCGCGCATTTATACGTTTCGTAAAATTCAAAGAGATTTTTAATGTAAATCAGAGCAAAACATTTTTCGTTAAAAAGTATTTAAGCGGAAGGAATACAGGATGATGTTTAGAAGTCTGGAGTGTTGTTTGTATAAAAATGCGTTTGCTGTTTGCGTTGAAATGTTGAAGCTAAAAATGAAATTTTTGCAATGATGCTAGAATAAAATGTATATTATAAATTAAAGCTCCAATCTTGAAGCTTAAACTTAAAAAAAAAGAAGAAGAAGAAGAAAGTTAACACTTTATAAAGAACCGACCTTCTTTATAAAGGGGCCCAGGTGCAAAAAAACCTATTGGGGCCCTAAATTTTTTGCAAAGTAAAAAAAAAAAAACGAACATTTGGATATTTATTTAATGATGCGTGTTTTTTTTTTTTTTTTGCTATAAACTACAATAGGAAAATTGCAATTTTTCTAATTTCTTTTGCAATACTTAGTTTAGCAAGAGCGTTTAAGCATTATACCCATATGCTAGACCGAAGATGATTTTTTTTATTCGATTTAAATTTGCTGAATGGAGAGTTCGGCATTTATAATATTTAGTAACTGGCAATGTAAAGGTTTAGTTTTGTTATATTAACGTCCCGTTTTTTCGGACTGACATTGTCATTTTGAACCACGTTCAGATGACGAGGACAACACCTGAAGTGGCACCCCCATCCTCTCCACACCAGCGGGAGGACGTTTGGTCTGACAGATTTAATGACCAAGAGATCCCCTCACACGACGGCTCTTCAGTGGAATCGAGTCTCGAACCTGAAACCCTTCGATTTCGAAGCCGAGACCTTACCACCAGGCCACCGCAGCCAGGCAATGTAAAGGATTTTAAAAAATATTACATTAGATACAGACGAAATTAGATAGCCGATGATTTACAAGTTCATTTGAACCCGGGCCTCAGCCTCGACTTCTGGGTGTCGGGCATGCCTCTCTGTCTTAACATGTCTGAAGGGGATTTCTTTATTCAAAAACGAACTTTTCACGCCTTTTTGTAGATATTGCTGCTATCTTTGCTTAATAAAGGCATCAGTCGATACTCATCCAACCACATGGTAACAAGCTTGTAGACTTTTAGTATGAGTAGCATTATTATTGTTCAGAAACACTGTTTTAATTCTTAATCACAGTGGGGGCCCCTCAGTCACGTGGCCCGGCTGCACAGCACCCCCCAAAATGGTCGGCCCTGTAAGTGGCTCTGTAGTTAACAAGGGCATGCTTTGAAAATGGTCCGGTAGTTGTAAAAATTACAACTTAAACATTCTACTTAAAATCTCAATAATTAGAGCCACAATATCTTGTTTCGTACAATATTAGCGTATTCAACCAATATTTTATCCTGTATAATCCATCGTTCAGACAGAAACTGAACCATCTGACAATCTATATCGTAAATTGCCTTGTTGCCAAAATTAAATTTGCAAGCCTTTAATTTTGGCATCAAAGCATGTTTCACAAATTCCAAATAAATCACACGAATTTAGAACAGAAACAAATATCAAAATTATTGCTGTACAATAGCAATATAAAAATTATATAAAATCTTAATTATTCAAACCAGGTAAATAATTCCAAAAAAAAAAAATTACAAATCTTAAATAAAAGTTCTTTAAGATTATAAACTGATTGAAATACAACATCAAAATTTATATATTGAATTAAATGCTTAAAAATAAGTTTTTCAGGCGATTTTTAAGCCGCAATGAGATGTTAGGTAAACTCTCAGTTATATGAGTTACTAGCGATTACTAGTGACTCTGTTCGTGGGAAAATTTGGATGTATAAAAACTATCAAATGATGACAAATAAAAAAAAATTAAACCTAACCTTAAAATGGTACATTCAAAAGTATAAGTATCTACGAAAAATATATAACAAAAATGCAGTTTAATAAACACACACACGCACACACAACTAACGAAACTAACTACAATTTATTTACTTTGCTCAATTTATTTAAATTTACATATACTCAAAATAAAACAAAATAGCAAAACAAGTCCAGTCAAATCCCATTTATTTATTAATTATGATTTAAATAGCTATAGCAGTATTATACACATAATTTTTAAATTTTTAATTTAAATGAAAACATAGTTGTCAAAAATCCCGCACGAACTTCCAACGCCAGTTGGCGTAACGCACATATCTGATTTTCCTACACCAGTTGGGGTAACGCAATACAGATTAGAATTTATTTATTTCCTTTATTCTGTCTTATTTTAATTTAAAAATACTTCAGAATGAATAAGAACGATCTATTAATTAGTAACATTTGATTTTAAATACATCAAACACAAAGAAAATAAAAAGAATCGTTTGAAATAATCAGTCGAAATTTTGCTAACCCTAACCTCAGCTGTATTGGGAAGGGAAAAAAAATCCTGGAGCCTTACTTATATTTAGCAGAATTCTTCCTCAGCTTTTTGGCACGAAGTTAATTTTGAATTAATAAAAAATGAGCCACTCAATGAACCGGAATAAAAAGTAGTCTATGTTCTATCCCTGACTACAATCTATCGTTGAGCTAAATTTCTTCCAATTCCGTTCAGGCTTTCTGGCATGATTGAGTAACAAACATATATCCAAACATTTAAACTTTCACATTCATAATATTAGTATAGATATAAGCGGAACTTCATTTAATATGGCTCAACTCAGCAAAGTAATTGCAATTCTTGAGAAAGCAAATTATGTTCCAACCAAACACACACATAGAAAGATATAGTCGGAAACACCAATCGGATGAGAAAGAGGCCGCTGTAGCTGTATTTAACCACTAGTTTTTTAAACTGCAGAATGTAAACAGAGATCCCGCAAAGTTCGCAAATGCCAAAAACCACTGACAGACTAATTTCGTCGCAAACGTCCTACAAAACCTTGGAAAGTTTTTACTAAGGTTAGTTAAATAGATTTTTTTGTCAATTATTGTCATGTCATCTTCATGTACACAGGTGTAAGAAATAAAGAGAATTTTCATATTTGATCTACGATCTCCAGAACTACTGGTCAGATTTTAATAAAATTTGGTGTGAACATAGGTTGATGTAATGCAAACAAAATAAACATTCAACAGTTATGATATACACACACGTTTGTGCGCAACACTCATGAGGTTCTGAAGGTTTGAAACAGCGGTTGCAGAATACACGAAAGAAATGCGTTAATTGGGGGCATGGTCCCCTCTTACAGCTATGCACGCCTTGCAACATGATGTCATACTGGAAGTAAGGCAGTTTGCTGGTAGCAGTTGGTCCTAATCATTCACCAATGATGTTTTCAGTTCCTAGGTGGTTCTTGGAGGGGGTTGGGAGCTGCAATTACCCTCCCCAGTACGTCCCAGACATGCTCTATAGGGTTGTGGTTCGGAGACCTAGCTGGCCAATATATCCGGTGAATATCTTCACTCACTTCACTTGAGATATTTGTGGACAGGAGCTCTGTAGGCCCTCGCGTTATCGTCCATTCAGATGAACTCGGGACCCACTGCACTTAGGAAAAGGCGAACATAGGCGACTTTATCCTTATAATTCACACCAGTCACAGAGCCTCTGCTAAAGGCGTGGAGAGGTGTGCGGCCATCTAACATGATATTTACCCAGACCATTATACCGCCATAATTGTCGATTTCGCGGACATTGGAGGGTAGGTAGCGGGTTCACGACTCTACATATGAAAGTACGACGAGAATCGGTGCTAAGGCTAAAACCGGACGCTATTTTCTAAATCATTTGTTTTTCGTTTTTAGTCATTCAGTCCTATATGACTTATTTTTTTTATCCACAAACAACCTGTATGCTGATTTTTGTATCCCCCTGCATCGAAAAAGCAAAAAAAAAAAGTTTATCTTACTTATCACTGATCTCGTTTCGAAATTGCCCTCATTCAGGTTACTCTGACCCGAAAGTTAGCAAAGCTTGGCTGAAGAATTTATTATCAAGGAAGCACAATCAGGAGAGTAGTATCCACAAAAACCATATTTATTGAAGTAAAAGGTCATTAGCTCCTTCTTGGAGCAAAAAAAATAATAATAGGTTGAATTTTAAATAAAATTAACCTCACCAAATTTTGGAGAACTTTTAACACAGATTCGAACCCCAATGT
>JAPMOQ010050344.1:370591-442542 GCA_026543055.1 Argiope trifasciata
TGTTTACAAATTAAAATAAGCAAACATCAGAACTAAACATTTAAATCAGACTAAAACAAATTAACGAACTTAAAATGCAATGATTTATACAAAATAAACATTTAAAAAATTTTGAAAACAAAATATCAGCAAATAACCTCCATTTTGAAATGTGGATAAAAAAATAAAACGAGTCAGTACAAGTATAAAGCAATAAAAGCTGTTATTAATTCATACTTAAGATCATTCACACATTGTTAAATTAATCATTTTTAACAAAAAAAATTACAAACTCCAACGTAGAAGTTGGAATTTTACATTCAATAATGACGCAGTAGTATTTTTAACTCCACTTAGCGTTACAGACGATAATGGATTATTATATAATACTGATTGCTGGTCATTTCTTTATTTGAATTAATATATACATCATCTCTTAATTAACTCCTTATGCCAAAATAAATATTTAAAAAAAATTTCGAAAAGAAAATAACAGCAAACAACCTTCATTTTGATATGTGGAGAAAAAATAAAACGAGTCAGTATAAATATAAAATAATAAAAATTGTCATTAATTCATACTTAAGATCATTACACATTCTTAAATTAATCGTTTTTAACAAAAAAAATCAGAAATTCCAAAATATTATTTGGGATTTTACATTCAATAATGAAGCAGAACAAACGCAGGAGTATTTTTAATTCCACTAAACGTTACAGACGATGGTGGATGATTATATATACAGATTGTTGGTCCTTTCTTTATTCGAATTATTATCTACTCATCTTTTCAATCCTTAATGTACTCTTCCATATATCAACCCATCAAGCATCATTTCTCCATAGTTGGCAAATATTAAGAGTGACAATATGAAAACAGAATTCGTTACTGCTAGGTGTACGCTAGCACATAAGATGTTACGAAAAAATACACTTTAGTGTTGTAAATAAATTATTTTTTTGTGAATAATTCAAAAAGAGAACCAATCATTGATTAAGTGGTAAAGATTTTACTCAAAGTTTTTCGTTTGAGAAATTTTTATGTTGTTCTTAAAGATGTCTATGAATGAAAAAATAATAAAAACATCTGTATATGTAGAAAGTCATAGAAATAAATGTCTTTTATGTTTCTGGAGTTGTTTAATTTTTTTGAAACTTTAATGAGATTTTCCGATAAATTAAAACATTATTTACACTGTGAAACAACTCATGCACAATAAAATTTGAATCACTCAAACTTAGGGAACCATAATAGAAATTTTATTCAACAAAAACTTCTAACTTAAAAAATGAGCATAGCAGGGGGGGAAATTAAATATTTCAATAAAGAATTATTTTCAGTATTTAAGAGATTTAATAATTACGATAGATAAATAAACAATCTAATCAATAAGGTGATAATTGTAGATAAACATTTTAATAATTTTAAAATAATAATCTGCATCTAGAAATTTGATTCAACCAAAAATTTCTAACTAAAAAATGAACATAGCAGGAAAAATGGCAATAAAGAATTATTTTCAATATTTAAAATAGATAAATAATGATTAAGATAGACAAATAGATAAATAAACAATCTAATCAATAAGGTGATAATTGTAAATAAACCTTTTAATAATTTTAAAATAATAGTCTGCATCAAGAAATTTAATTCAACTAAAAATTCTAACTAAAAATTAATATCAGAGGAAAGATTTTAATTAAAAACAGCAATAAGGAATTACTTTCAATATTTAATTAATTTAATACTCAAGATAGATTAATAAATAAACAATGTAATCAATAAGGTAATAATCGCAAAAAAAAACATTTCAATAATTTTAAAAATAATAATCTCCATGCCTGAGAATTTTAGAAATATATAGAAAGGTTTCAAAATTAACAAGTAAACCACTATCCATATCTAGCATGTCTGATTTTACAAAAATCTTCAATAGAATGCATTTTTAAAAAACCAAGTCTTTGAGTTTAGTTATATTAACGTCCCGCTTTAAAGCAACACGAGGGCTATTTTGGGACGGACCTCGTCATTTTGAACCACGGTCAGATGACGAGGACGACACCTGAAGTGGCACCCCCTCTCCACACCACACCAGCGGGAGGACGTTTGGCCTGACAGATTTAACGTGCAAGAGACCCCCTCACACGACGGATCTTCGGTGGAATCGAGTCTCGAACCTGAAACCCTCCGGTTCCGAAGCCGAGACCTTACCACCAGGCCACCGCGGCCCACACCAAGTCTTTGAGAAAATAAATTTCTTAAAAATTTTAACCTTAAAACAGAAGTCTTGACGTGCAAATTAACATAATGTGTGTGTTTTTTGTTGTTGTTTCTGAATTCTCTGAAATAAAACATAATTTTATAAATAGAAAATAAATTTATTTAAATAATTTTTAGTATGATTAATTTATCGAAATTTATACAAAATAAAATATATAATTTTTTAAAAACCTTTACCATCAAATTTGAAGTTGCAGACTTCTTTCTGAGTAATATTTTAAATATATTTTCTAAAAATTATTATCTTTAAAAAGTTGATATTTAAAATCGAATAACAAAATTATTTGACTTACTGCAAAATAATTAATGAATAAATTTTAAACTGAGCAGTTTGCATTGTTTATAAAATATCTCAATAGTACTACGTTTTAAACTCTTTTATTCTATTATACTTAATTTCTTTATATATATTTGCACATATACAGGTAAAATCAGTCGTATATATTTTTTAAAAATTAATTCAATTTCTACTTGGGTCAAAAAAGAAAATTTTTATTTTAGTTACTTTTTATGAAACAATTATCAAAAAAAAAATTTTTTAAGTATCATAAATAAATTAACTTTCGCAATAATTGAAATCGAATTCTTCGCCTTGACGTGAAAAATACTGAAATCCTTGCATTTTATCGATTGAGCTACTGCCTGTCGATTTAAATTTTCATAACAAACCGCCGAAACTCTATTTAAAGTATTAAAAATTAATTTAATTTAATCAATGAAAATATTTGAATGAAAAAAGAGTTGTATTAACATCAAGTTTCATCCACTACAAGCTAAAAAGATGTATTTGAACATAAGTGGATGAATAAAAAATATTTTATTAACGATGGAAAATTTGAAAAAGTTATATAAATGAATAAATATATGAGGACAATATGAACTAAAAGTAGGGATTGAAAATATAATCATGCAGTTTACAGTTAAGAGGAAATTCAAAAATACTTAAAGAAACAAAGAGAAAGAAATGCAACAAAAGTATTAAATATTGGAAAATATCTTTTTAAAACGAATGAACAGAAAAAAACGAAAATGACGCCTGATGAAATTCTGGTTTAACTTAGAAGGAACTGTAAAACATTGTAAAAAGCTTGTATAATAAGATTAAAAACAGAATTCAAAGATAATTAAAACGCATAGTCGATTACTTTAATTGGATTTCAAAAGCACTGAATTAATAATAAATTAAAACAAGTAAAAAAGCCATTCTGTATAAAATTAATAAAATGTAAAAAAGAAAAAAGCTTCGATTAAGGTGACAGAATTTTAAAGAAACAAAAACCGATTGGAAAACTTGCTATTTCGAGTGGTAGTTTAAGTCTTTTTTCGAAAAAAAACCCCAAAATATTAAAAGAAAAGCAAAAAAATTGGAGAGATACAAGGAATGCTCAAATGAAAAGATACGAAACGGCACTGCGGATATAAATGAAGACTTTATTCAATGTATGCACTATAGACCTGAGCACAACGATCCCGTTGATTAATGAGCTGAAAATTCCTTGTTTCCAGAATTCCTGTGCCCGTGACGAGATCTAGTCCTTCACTCCTTGAATTCGCCATAGAAGATCGGTTACTTGTTGAATATCACGAGCACAGAAGAACCATTAACTTCCATGTGTACTGTGAGACCTTCCGAAGACTACACAGGTCCATCAGGAATAAAAGACCAGGGCTACTCACTGAGGGTGTGATTCTGCTCCATGATAATGCGCGTCCACACGTCTTCAGGATTACAAACGCGAAATTGGCCAACTTTAAGTGGGTCTGGTCGGTCTAAGGCCACTTGTCATACCAAGCCGAATGAGAGAAGCTCTTTCGAATGAAGGCAGAGGTGTGCGCCTTTCGCTGCTAAAGAGCACCGTTAAGGTGAAAGTACGAATTTGTTCGAACACACACGACACAACCCTTTTGAGGGAGCGGTCGAACTCATTCATCCATCCGCAAGTCAGAATTGAGATCCAAATCAGAGACCGATTCATCCCAGATTCAGTGCCCCCAGAGGTATAATTTTTTATGGGAACTTGGAGAACTTTGCAGTCATGACCTATTTCACGTGCCCCAACTGTCATTAGCCAGCCAACATGGCAATCTTTGGCCGAGTCGGGGACAGAACTCGCTACCTTTCGATTACGAGATTGACGCTCTACCTACCAAGTTACCGCGAACCACAAGTGGGTTTAGTTTAGTTATATTAACGTCCCGTTTTGAAGCTACAATAAGGTTATATTTTGGAACGTACCTCGTAATTTTGAACCGTGGTCAGATGATGAGACTGTTACTTGAGCTTTCATCCCCTCTCCAAACTACCACATCACAACAGCGGGAGGATGTTTGGACCTGACGGATTGACACCTGCACCAGATCCGCTTACACTGCGGTTCTTCGGTTTAATCGGGCCTCGTGCTTGCAACCCTTTGGTTCCGAAGCCGAGACCTTACCACCAGGCCACCGCGGCCTTCCAAGGTCCTGAAACAGTAGTGATTCAACTCGGACAGCGAACTAAGGGACTCTGTGAAGGACTGAGTCTTCTCAAGGTCACGGGAATTCTGGGCACATTCCTTAGGCTCATTAATTAATTTGATCGTTGTATTCAGGCTTATGGATAATTCTTTGAATAAAGTCTCCATTTATAGCCATAATGTCATTTTCCACATTTTTATTTGAACACCCCATATATATTGAAAGTAAAATTTCATTTTAAAACATAAAATTAAAGGGGAAAAAAGATTACACGATATCGTTTTATTTCACAATGGCTGAAATATTGCATTAACGGAAGCTTCATGTCAAATAAATTGTTTATATGGTAGTAAGTTGTTTATAGCCTTTTAATTGGGATAAATAATACATTCGTCTTATTTCGTTATATGTTGAAATTTGTGCTCTCACATCAAAGAAAATTAATGGATAGCTGAAATTACTACTTTGGTAGATTTAAGGCATATCCTATCATAAGTTTTTCGGATTATTCCCCTCTTTATTCGATTCTGTTATTTTTTACTTCTCATTGATCTAATTCACCTGCCTGTAGGCGCAACTATCCTGACACTTCACGGCATCACGATTGATCACTCCCGTCAATAGTAACAACCAATAGCATCACGCCCTTCAATCTCTCAATGCTGCTCCACCAATCACATTCGTAGCTTCACCAGCTTCCTTCGTGCACACGAACCAAATTCCCACACTGTAAATTCTCCTATTTCATGGCAAAATATTAAACATTAATGCTCTAACAGTCACAGTCATTAAGGGGATAATACTCGACCGAGGATAGGTGCCCCGATAAACATGTTGTCGAAGTCGAAGTTTTTCTGATATTTAGCAGATTTTTTATATCAGTCAAAAGTAGCAAATCCTTATATTTCTATGCATAATTTTGCACAGCAAATTTTCTTTTATTTTTAGATCTTCATGTCACAAACAATTATAAATATATCAAAACATAAATAGTGCTGGGAGCAATTTAAAAATCAATTCGGAAACACTAAGCGAATTTCTTTGTCACAAACACATTCATTTTTCCAGTAAAAAAATTCAGAACTTTATTAAACAATTCAATTTTTTTAATAATAATACAAATATAAGTTGTTGCACAGTGTAATATTAGAAATAAACTTATCCTTCTTCCTCCCCTCTGCAAAATTTAATAGACAGTCTTTAAATATTATGTCTAAATATTCTTTAAATAATAAGTATTCTTTAATAATAAGCATTTCAACTAATTAAACTATCAGACATTTTGCTCTTATTTGATATTTTTATTAAGTACTTCATTTTTTATTAAAGTAAGTAAATAAACCATAAAACATCAATATCTAAAAGGAGAAGGGAAAAAAACAGCAAGGATATTTACAAAATTAGTTTATTACCTACTAGCCGCCTTTGGCGACCAGCTGGTTCGCCATGAATAATGTCTATAATTTTTAATTAAGTCACATATACATTAACCTTGAAGCAATTAAGGGCATTGATTAGCCTGAAATTAAAAATGTTTTTTCCTTGATGCTTCAATATTAAATTTGTTTTTAAAAAAATGATTATGGTTATGCAAATGATTATAGAAACCTTGGCTTTCCATTTGTTTTTTTAGAAACTATCATATTTTATAATGGAAAAAAAATATTTAATTAATGATACAGATATTGCAAACGATTATAGAAATATGCCATTAAATTGGGATTTCAATGCATATCCTGTCTAAATTCAATCAGGTTTACCATAAATAAAGAAGATTTGTTGAATAAATGATTTAGATACTGGTAAATGATTATATAAACCTTTGCTTTGCATTTATTTTTTTAGAAAATATCACATTTTATGTTTCTTTTATTTTATCCAGTCACGTGCTAAAAGTATCATTTCTTTAGACTTGATTTACGATGATAATTTTTTTTATTATTTAAACTTCTGTCATTGTTGTCTTTTATTTTATCCAGTCACGTGCTCAAAAAAAACATCGTTAAAATATTTCTTTAAAAATTCGTTAAAAATAGAGGCTTGAGTTATACATTAAAACCCTGATACCATCAGAAAACTAATTTTTTTATCTTTAAATTGATGTTAAAATCATGTTTGTGCGATAATATTTTCGGAAATTATAGCGGAAAAACGTCGAAATTTCGCTTAAATTTTAATTAATTCAAATTCTAATTAAAAATTCGAAAAAGGGCTCCGAGGTGCACATTCCGAACCTCCAAGGTATACATGTACCAAATTTGGTAGTTGTAGGTCCTACGGTCTGGCCTGTAGAGCGCCAACACACACACACACACATTATAAGTATAGATTTATTATAAGTATAGATAATGGATGTCAAGATTCCACACTTCATTTTGACACAATGATGCTGCATTTTAAATGGCTATTAACATAAAATTATACAACTTATATAGGAACAAAAAAAAACTAATCTTTATAAATTAAGGCATTGTTCCAAACACTAAGGAATAAAATAAGTATGATTAATTTATGGATAAAATTATTAAATTTGCATAAAAAGTTCTTGAAATACTAAATTTTTCTATGGAATTATTACACAAAAGAATATTCATTAATGGCAAGAATGAAAAAATGATATTTTGGAAGATTTTATCCAGAAATGTATCAGGCCAGTAAAAATCATAAATTTCCTTTTTTTTTTAATAATAATAAAAAAACTTTTGAATTTGTATAGAATTAAGGCTTCATTTTTACTGAAATATTTATAACCAACCTTTTTTCTTTGAAAAATGTTTAGTTTATTCATAACTAGCCGCCTTTGGCGACCAGCTGGTTCGCCATGAGTAAAGCGTTCTAAAATTTTCAATTAAATCACATATTCATTAGCCTTAAAGTAATTCCGGGCATTGATTGACCTGAAATTAGTATTTTCTTTAAGATGATGGACGGAAAGTTTTAAAAGTACACATTTTCCTTGTAATATTCTTTAATTTTATAAATCCGTCAGTTTTAACCATCGGTTATGCTTCCAAAATATTAAAAAAAATTTCGATGATGTTGCCAAAATATTAAATATGTTTTTTTAAAGAAAGCGAGAAAGGGAAAAAAAGTATTAAATTAATGATACAGATATTGCAAACGATTACATAAATATGCCATTAAGTCGGGATTTCAATGCATATCCTGTCAAAATTCAATCAGGTTTACCGTAAATAAAGAAGATTTATTGAGTTAATGGTATACATATTGCAAACGATTGTAGAAACCTTTGCTTTGCATTTATTTTTCAAAGAAAATATCACATTTTATATTTCTTTTATTTTATCCAGTCACGTGCTGAAAGTTGCATTTCTGTAGATTTATTTTGCGATGATATTTTTTTTATTTGAACTTCCAGCATTCTTTTATTTTATCCAGTCACGTGATAAAAACATGGTTAAAATATTTCTTTAAAAATTCCTTAAAAATAGAAGTTTACATTATAAATTAAAAAAAACTGATACCATTAGAAAGCTAATTTTTTTATCTTTAAATTGATATAAAAATCATGTTTGTGCAATAATATTTTCGGAAGTTATAGCGGAAAAACGTCGAAATTTCGCTTAAATTTTAATTAATTCAAATTCTAATTAAAAATTCGAAAAAAGGGCTCCGAGGTGCACATTCCGGACCTCTAAGGTATACATGTACCAAATTTGGTAGCTGTAGGTCCAACGGTCTGGCCTGTAGAGCGCCAACACACACACACACACACACATTGAGCTTTATTATAAGTATAGATGAGCAAATGCATATTTAACACTAGAAAAGCTTACATTTTCATACATAAAAATCAATATCACAAAATATGTTACAAAATCAAACAAATTGTGCTGCAATAAATCTAATTTATTTAAATTTCAGTAGAATGAAGTAAAAATATAGCATTTATATTTATAACTGTAATTAGAGAAAGCTATAATACAGAAGAAAATTATTATATTCATACCTAGCACATTGATTTACTAGAATTATAACATTACACCAAAAAAAAAAAGAATACTTGTTTGCATTTTTATAGTAAATTTTAAAAGAAGCTATAATGCAACTATTTAAAAAACTATTTATTTCTAGTAATTTTATAAAAAATATAACTTTTAGTTTTAAAATATTTTTGAAAGATAGAATATGTATTATGCTTTTAAACATCAAAATAAACAATGGTATCACATTAAAAAAATTATGAAGCAATCATTTATTGACACTATAAACTTTCAATTTCTTAATAAATGATAAGAAGTAGCCCTTTCAAACATATGAACAATATTAAATTTATCAACAAAATACATAATGTAAGAATAGAAATTAAAAAAAACTTTTAATAACCCTTAATAAACTCTAGAAATATTTCTATCAACATATTAATTCAATATACTTTTTCCCCATTGCTAATATTATCTGTATACTGTATACAGTAACAAGTAAAACATCTTTCTTATAAGAAATTTTGCATTCCAAGTAAATGAAATATACAAATAAATTTGTGATAAATGTAAGCTTCTTAAACTATGCAGTATACATATATAAAATAGAATACATCATTCAAAGCTTTTTCAAACAAGTTTTTTACCTTTAGGTTGATATTTCCTATTTTCTGTGTGGTTATGTTTCTTTCGTGGGAGAACTTGAAGCCCTTTAGATGGATGACCACATGCTAGTCGTTTGTTGGCTATTGTAATTCCAACAGTTCTTTGCACAATGGATGTAGGTTATACTTTTATGGCTAATGCAGCCTTTTTCTTTAGAGATAAATTAATATTAAGAGATGATATTTTTCCTAGATACATTTAAGCCTTTTTTCAAAACTATTGGGGAAAAAGGTGCAGAAAACCAATCGTAACTTCAGAGCAAACTTGTTCTATTAATATTATTTATTCTAATACCATAATTTCTTACTTTTGAAATTCTCTAAAGCAGAACTTCTAGATAGATATCTACAATTCATGGACAATATCCTATAACAATAATTATAAAAATTTAAATAGAAAAAAAGTAAGATCTTGTTTTGAAAAATATATCTGATTATTAATTCCTAAATATGGAAATTCCTTTATCTGGAATAACATGCTTACAGTTTAATTTCAAAGAGTTTACCTTTTAATTTTTTAATGTATTTCATAAGATTTTCAAGTAAGCCAAGTGACATTATCTTGCATATACAAAGTACAAAATTAAATATTCTTCTAATTTGTTAAGAGTTTATGCTACAGAAAAACTTTCAAATTTTAAAAGTTGTTGTCATTTAACAGATAACTGTTTAGAAATAAAATATGTAACAAGAATTTCTAACCTTATTCACAACAATCATATTTCTAAACTATCTGTAAATAATTTCATCAATTTTGCATACAGTTCTTCCTTCTGTGAATTTTTTTTACCAATGTATGAATGAATGTTATAATCTGAAGAAGAATTTAGTGTACCATGAAGTAAATTAGAAGTTAAAAGAGAAATTCCTTCAAACGTTTCACCGCTCCTATTAATTGTTAGAATTTTGAATGCATCTAATTGAAATGATTGCTAAAAAATCAATTGATATCTTCCCCAAGTACCACATAAATTACTTGATGTTTTTCTTATAATTCAAGTGAAAAAAAAAGTTTTTACCATGAACATGATCATTTTTGTAGTAATAATGATAAAAAAAATTCAAAAAGTGTTAGTTATCTTCCAAATATATATGCAACCTGCAAATTAGAGAATACATAATAACATTATATTTATTGAAAATTATTATTCAATATAAATACTATGTAAAATTACATTATGAGGGCATCTTTTTCCTAAAAATATCAAAATTTTCTATATATTTTCAGCCATCTAAATATAATTACTCAGTATATCTCAAAAAATAATTAAACATAACACTTATGTTTATTATGTCCTAATTTTTAAATCATGATCAATTATTGAAGCACTGTGCACTTTATTTCACTAATTTATCCTTCCATTTTAAACTGTAACATAAATGTTAATGGATACTGCTACGAATTGGTGGTCTTGCTTTCTACGCTAATACTGTCGTCGTAAGGAAGACAGATTTACAGTAAATGGGTGAATAGTAAATGGTTGTGACGTCAGAGGTCCCAAGGCTTGGCGACAAACTTAGCGATCATTTGGCGACAAAATAAAAAATACCGAAACATCAAGAATTTTCTCGATCCGTTCTTTAGGAGCCGAGATGCATCCAGAATGCTCCTGATTGGTCCAGCAGATGTTATCCCCACTTCCCGCTGGTATATACCGGGTGGTCAGAAATAAAACACCCCTACTCTGACCTCCCTGGATATCGAACTACTCAGTGTAAAGGCTTGAAAATTTGTGGACATACTATTCAAAATATGGGGAAACGGATTTCACGAAAAAAAAATTTAGTTCCAGAAATCACCGATAGGTGGCGCTGTACCACTGGACGTATGCTGAAAAGACACAAAAACACGTTTTAAACACATTTTATTTGAAAGTACCAAGCATACATGAAACAAGGACGTTATCGATGCAGGGAATGCTGCTCAATATGGTTCCCTTCCTGAAGATGTAAAATGTGAAGTCTGTGGACAGCTTGTTCAACTGCGGATCGTAACTGGTCATCTGAGATGCTTCTCACATGCAGACTGATACTCTCTTTCAAATCTGCCAAGGTTATCAGATGTTCTCGATAAACAAGGTTTTTTAAGTGTCCCCAAAGCCAAAAATCACACGGATTAAGATCCGGTGAACGAGATGGCCAAGTTGTCGGAAACGCGCGACTGATTATTCTGTCAGTGGTGAAATGTTGGCGAAGAAACTGTTGCACAGGGAGTCCAATGTGTGGAGGTGCTCCATCTTGCATAAAAGTAATGGTGTCAAGGCATTGGCGCTGCTGCAAATGGGGTACAACAAATGTTTCGAGCATCCTTTTGTACCTGTTGGCCGTCACGGTACATGTCTCAAGGCCATTGGAAGTAACCTCTTCGAAAAAGAACGGTCCAAGGATGAATGTGGCTGTGAATCCACACCAGACTGTAACTTTCGGTGAGTGGAGTGGAATCTCTTGGAAGGTACGGGGGTTTGTCGTGTCCCATATGCGACAGTTATGGGTGTTCACTGTTCCACTGAGGTGGAAATGGGCCTCATCGCTCCACAGAATCTGCCACGGCCACGATGCATCCACTTCAACTCTAGCAAGAAATGTCAATGCAAAGGTCAGTCGCATCTCCCTGTCTGTGGCCAGCAATTGTTGATTAGGGCGGATTTTGTACGGGAAACAATGCACCATTTTTCTGAGTACGTTCCACACTGTGCTATAGGGAACACCCAAGTGTCGTGACACTGCACGTGCACTACTGCAGCCTAAAACATTATCCATTGACTGTTCAACAATACCGGTGGCAACATCTTCAACGACATCTGAACGAACCGGTTTGCGTCCTCGACCAGGCTGAACTCCAAGATGTCCAGTTTCCTCGAATCGAGCGATCATTCTCCTGAGAGCTTGTGGAAGCAATGGTCCCTTACGCAAATCCTTAAGTCGGCGAAACTCTCGAAGTGCTGCTGGAGCATTTCCTTTATTCTCGTAAAACAACTTCACAAGCAAAGCGCGTTCTGGCAGCGTGACAGCCATCACTAATAAGAATGACATTCCCCACCTTTTAACTTCTTTTATACCCAGAACATGGCTTCTAACCATGCTTTATGCAAATTTTTCTGGTTACAGTATGAAATTGCAGTTACAACGGGAGTTCTAGCTTCTTTACTATTTTTATTTTCCATAAGGGGCAGAAAAATTAAAAAGGAAGCATGGAAGCATTCCATTCCGCATAAACATTTTAATTTTTATTATTATTTGTGTCTTTTGATCATAGTTCCAGTTGTGCAGCGCCACCTATCGGTGATTTCAGGAACTAATTTTTTTTTCGTGAAATCCGTTTCCCCATATTTTGAATAGTATGTGTACAAAATTTTGAGCCTATACACTGAGTAGTTCGATATCCATGGAGGTCAGAATAGGGGTGTTTTATTTATGGCCACCTTGTATAAGCAGCCAGCCTGCAGAGGAGTTGAAGAGAGAGGAAAAGAGAAGACATGAAGAAGAATCAAGAGGAATCAGTCCGAAGTACGATGATCTGGTGTTCAAGAAGACAAGTAGCGTGGCGGAATCGATCGAGAAGACCTAGAGAGAGAGGTCTGGAATTCAGTAGTCCTGAACGGAGGACAGCTGATCTCTGTGTGGTATATTCTGACGAAGCCTGTGTCGTGTGTCGTAGCCCGTTGTGTCGTCGTCGGGAACGGAGCTGTCCTGAACTGAGGAGTAGTTTCGTTGTGCGAAGTAGTGAGTCGGCAGCGAAGGCAGGAAGAGGCAGAAAAGTAGTTTCAGCCTGTTCCGGAAAGACCTACCTGAGCGTAGAAAAGAATCCCTTAAAGATTCCCTCTCCTGCTGAAACCTGCCTAGTCGCTTTGTGAGCTATGGACATTGTCACTACGGAATTTCTGCTTGTGGACTACTGTTGCTATTGTAAGATACTATCTGCTGTGTGCTCTTGTGTGTTTTCGTCTCGGCTGTATATAGTTGTCTCCTGCACAAGGTTGTGTTGTACATATTTGTCGTCTGTGTATCCTGACTTCTTCCTGTAAATAAACGTCTGTGCTGTGTTGTTTACAGAAGGACTGGTCATTGTCTGCGTGTCATCTTCTTCTCTAACACCATACACACCCACTATACGAGGTAAAAAGAGCCCGACGGATTTTAGGATAAGGAAATCCATAACAATACATTTAAGTCACTTAAGTCTTAATTCAATATCAAACACAGACATGAAGTATAAAAATTTGGCTGCTTCTGAAGGAAGAAATCTTAAAGTTTCAGCAACCATACGACTATGTTTAAGAAATGGAATGTAGTGATAATCCCAGTTAATCCCTACTGGAAAAATTCAAAGTTAAATTTTGAGACTAATACCTCCTTTCAAATGAAGGAAGATGACCTCATGTAGATAGCGAATTCGTAGATTAAAGTCCTAAAACTCTTTACTTGTAAAAATGGTTATTCAAATAAAACATCTATTGAACATTAGATCAAAATAAATATAAACTGTAGAAAATTTCTATCATGAAAGTATGACCTAAATTATAAATTTTAATAAAAAATAGTGAATTAATCAAGAATTTGAACTTGTTTTATGCATTTTTTGAATGACAATTTTTTAAATAAACAGTAATGTTTTTTGGGTAAATATATGAATTTACATTTCCCACACCAGTAGCGATAATTTGAAAAAATTCTGAAAAAAAAATGTTATAATGAGATATAATTGTAGTAGAAATTAAACAAAATCTCCAATAATTTTTATAAAACAGATTAAATAACTTAAGATATGAACTTAAAAACTTAAATTCTCGAAATTCAGAGTTTTAATCATAAATTAAAAATAACATACTCTTTCAAAATCATCTTTCATTCTCAAGTATGCAATATTTAGTTTTATCTTTACCATAACAGAGGCAAAACACTCAGCATTTTTTGAAATTCTTTCGTCACTTGTGTGACGTTACTTCAAAGTTTCTCACGGTTAGTTAAATTTTGCTTGAGGAAAATATTTCCGTCACTATCATCGGCATTTTCAAGCTGATTAAAAAAATGTTGAAACGGAAAACTGCTGACGAAAAGTGCGGATGCTATTTTACCGTGTGATAAGGTCTTAAAAGATTTAATGGAAAGAAGAACTAATTTTAGATCGCATTTTTGTATCGTATCGTAACTGGTGATGAAAAATCGCGGAGTAAACCGGCCATGTATCGACATCTTCAGTAAATCCGAATATCCAGGGTTTCACGCTTCTGCTCGGCATTTGGTGGAATCAGCTGGGTACAGTTTATTAGGAAATGCTCAAACCAAATGAAACCATCCCGTAAGATCGCTATAGACTGTAATTGAAACAATTAACCCCAGCGTTGAAAGAAAAACGGCTGTTATACAAGCAGAGACACGACAACGTAATTTTGTATCTTGACAACGCTCGGCCACATGTTGCAAAACCGGTAAAACTTTAAACCGCTTAAATTGGAAGTCTTATCCCACCCGATATATTCACCGGATATTGCTCCTTCCGATTACTGCTTGTCCAGGCCTGGCTGAGAAGCACTTCTGTTCTTAGGAAAATACCAAAAATTCGGTCGACTTTCGGATAACCTCAAAAGACGTGTCATTTTCCCGACATGAAATTCTAATGTTTCTTCTTGTTGTATACAGCCGATCACCCAGCCACTGCTAGACGAAGCAGTACCGACAGGATTTGTTGTGGTCGACTGCTGAATAAGTTTTGTCCAACCTTACATTGACCGGTCAAACTAACATTCCTTTAGGGGCAGTAAATAGCCGTCTTTCACCCTACCTGTACACTCTCAAACAGTTGGAATGAAACTGTCAATCTTCGACATCATATCCTTCAGGGTTTTGAGATGACCTGGTACCATCAGTACTGTACTTAAAATCATTACTGACAATCTTCAGGTTTTTCCTTCACTCTGTGTCACGTTTGACATCGAATCAGATAATATTTCTTACTCAGATATTCTCATTAAATACTCTGTTTTAGTTTCTTAGATAAAAAGGCATATATTTATGGCGTAAATTCAAAACTCAAAGCCATTTTCAAAAAAAAAACACACCACCTCTTTTATTGAATTCTAAGAACTACAATTTTTTGTTAATTTTTACACCGTTGCCACTCGGAACAAAACAAAAGCTGAAACAAAGATAATATTAATAGATGTAGAGAATCAACGCGACATCCTCCCACCTAAGTTAACATTTTACATTAAAACTTTAACTTACACATAGTTGCAAGAAAGATATATAAAATTAAGAAAATTAAATTGTTCACAAGTCCAGTCTTTTAGGTATTTCGACAGTGCGACCTGTTCTAGTCTTTTGAAACTGTGGCTCAAAGCTTACATCATACACATCGTTAGAGCCAGACTCTTTACATGTTTCCAACTTCTTAGTTGAAAAGTTCTCAACAATTAGATCATCATTAGAGACTTCTAGTGGATACAATCTCTGTATCGGCCTTAGTAATTCTCCATTTGCCGTTTTAAGTCTCACGAGTCTTGTTACTCCGTCTCGACCTGGAATAATCTCTATTATTTTTCCCAGTGGTCAATTCAGTCGCTTGGTGTTATCACTTCCTATCAACATAACATCACCGACATTCACTTCCACTGATTTTGTCTTATCCGATTTTTGGATAAGTGCTCCTAGATATTCGGATCTAAATCTTTTCCGCAGATCCTTTTGTAAGTTCTCTCTGTATTTCACTCGTTTATTCAGACTTCTGTGTCCAATGTCATCAAGATCAGGAACACCACTTGTTTGAATGTCTTGAAGAAATAGAGATGGACTCAAAGGCATCAAAGTAGCATCATTCTCAGTGACATAGGTCAATGGACGGGAGTTGATCACTGCCTCACAATCGCAGAGAATTGTGATCATTTCTTCGGAAGTTAAAGAAGCTCTTCCCAGTACTCGTCTTAGTAAACTCTTGAGAATACCTACTAACCTCTCCCACCAACCTCCCCACCATGAGGCAGTTGGTGGATTGAACTTCTATTGAATTGGTGATATAGATGTATCATCAGTGATCTGCTTCCAATTTAGATCTCGTAGTGCATTGGAAGCTCCCACAAGGTTAGTTCCGTTGTCACAGTAAATTATTTTACTTCTTCCTCTGCGGGATATAAATCTTCTAAGGACTAGTAAAAAACTCTCAGTAGACATGGACTCAACCAATTCTAGATGTACTGCCCTGTATACGGCGCAGGTGAATAAGCAAATCCAGGATTTGGTGTTACCTCTTAAGATCACTGGACCAGCAAAATCAATGCCACAAATTTCAAACACAGCCGCTTCTCGGAGTCTGTCGTTTGGAAGGGTTGCTGTGCAAACTTGCATGCTTTTTGCAGAAAATCTTCTACATACAGTGCACTTATTAATCAAAGATCTCACCGTTTTTCGAGCGTTAAGAAGCCAAAATCTCTCTCGAAGAATATTTATTAAAATTTGGGTACCAGCGTGTGCATTTTTCTCGTGATAATATCGTATTAATCTCTTGGCCACCTCATGATCAGGCGGAAGAACAGCTGGAGTTTTAAACTCTTCTGAATCTTGTCGAAAGGTAAGTTTCGTTTTCAGTCTGAGGATTCCACTCTGATCCTTAAATACTCCTAAAGTTTTTAATTTATCATCTCTCTCGTCCACAAAGCAATCCTCTTGAACCATTTTGATTAATAATTTCTCGGCTTCAAAAATTTCACGAAAATCAAGGTCTCCATGTCTTTTCTTAATTTTTTCAGCTCGACAATTAAAGATAAACCGTAGAATCCAGGCAATAAGATGAACTATTTTCTGGTATTTCGAAAAATATTTGTAATACCAGTCATCTTTAGGAAAAAAACTTGTAGAAATCAAACTTCTTGTCACAGATGAAACTATGGTCTGTTTCTTTTCTCGAACAATCTCATTTTCATTTAAGACTGGATTTCTTCTTGGCCAATCCTCTTTAGGCAAGTAAAGCCAACGTGGTCCTAACCACCAGTTAGATTTCAATAAAGTTTGAACTGAACAACCTCTACTCGGGAGATCAGCAGGATTCATGGAACCAGGGATATGTTTCCAAGAACTTTTATTTGTTAACGCTCTTATTTCCTTCACTCTATTCTGGACAAAGACACTCCAGGCCTCTTCTCTCATGATCCATGTCAAGACAGTCGAAGAATCAGTCCAGAAGCAAACTTCTTCACTCTGAATCTCTGACAAAATAGAAGTTGAAATCCTTGATGAGATAGTAGCTGCAAGTAACTCAAGTCTAGAAATAGTAATCTCTTCCTTTCCTGTTGGTGCAACTCTACTCCTGGCTTGTATAAGTTGTACTTTAACTGAATCACCAGTCTGTTTTCGGATGAAAGCAGAAACAGCATACGCATGCTTACTAGCATCACAGAAAGTATGTACTGAAATATCTCCATTTGCGATCTCTGAACCAAAATATCTTGGAAAACGGATTTTCTCTAAACAGTCAATATCTTTAAGCCATTTTAAAAATGTATTTTTTGTAACTTTATCAACTTCTTCACCCCATGTTATTTTCTGCTTCCACGTTTCTTGAAGCAATAATTTAGGAATTAGGATGACAGGACAACATATACCTAGAGGATCAAACAATCTATGAGCTGCAGATAAGATTGATCGCTTAGTTATCTTTTCAAAGCATAATTCTTTTACACATGCAGTATTAATTCGTAGTGTCAGATTTTTTATTCCATACCAGGCCGAGCACATTTGTATCGGCAGAAGTATCAGCATGGACATCACTGAACTCCCACCCTCTAAGCTCGAATTTTTTCTTGGCCATTACCTCAGTCGAAATGTTCATAAATTTCTGCAGTTCTTTTTCATTTTTAACGCAACTAACACAATTGTCAACATAAAAACTATGCGCAAGTTTTTGAATGACACTTTTCGGATATGAAGATTCTCCAGTTCCTATTTTTTCCAAAACAGTTTGTAAATGAAGCTGAATTGTAGAATTTAGAAGAAAGGGGCTACTCGATACACCAAAAACGACACGACAATGTCTATACTCTTTCAGCTGACCATCATTACCAATCCACAAAAACCTCAAATAATCTCTATCCGCGGGTGAAACACCTATTTGTAGAAAGGCTTTTCGGATGTCAGCAATAACACCGATCTTCTCTTTTCGAAATCGGGTTAAAATACTCGGAATTTGCTCTATTAGATTCGGAGCCTTCTCTAAACAATCATTGAGACTAGGAAATCCTTTTGCTCTGGCCGAAGCGTCAAAGACAGGCCGGATTTTTGTAGTACTATTCTCCTTGATAACTTCTCGATGAGGCAGAGCTACTAGAGCCTGATCATTTTTGGCAACTTCCTCAATTACTCCCTCCTCAAGCCATTCCCTAAAAACATTTTCGTAAGCTTCATAATTAGACTCGGTTTTAAAACGTTTAACAGTCTTGTTCAGTCTTCCCTTTGCTAAGTCAAAATAATTTGGAAGTGGTGGATGATCTTCCAACCAAGGCAAATCTACTTCAAAACGATCATCTACCAAATGAACTGTATCTAGAAAATGCATTCGAGCAGCTTCTTGTAACTCGATCTGGCTTTTCTTCACCGATGGGTCAGTAATGCCAAGAGTATCCAAGGACCATAAATCTGTTATTTTCTCTGCTATAGATAACATGGACTTAACTAATAAAGATGAACATTCACTTCTCGCCGTATCAGTTATTCGTCCCATAACAGACCACCCAAGTTTTGTTTCAATTGCTACAAGTCCACAAGACATTGCACGATGACCGCCTGTCATGAGCTTCCCAGCTACATCAGCTCCAATAAGGATTTCAATAGGATCTTCACAATTATCCACAATATTTATATTATAAGCAGCTAACTCTTTCACACAAACCTCATTCACAGTAGGTGGCACAGTTTTGCAAATAATTTGTTGACTAAGAACTTTAAAATTACAATTATAATTCTCATGCACACTCGATAAATACAAAGTATATACATCATGTTTACATACCCCAGTATGCTTGCCACCAAATAGGGAGTGCTGCAAATATTCACAGCCATTAGGCTCATAGTTCATTTCTTCAGCTGTAGCTCGTAGTAAATATGACCGCTGTTAACCAGTATCGACAATAGCTCTTGCTGCACGTTTTTTCCCGTTGCCTCTAATTACAACTTTAAATGTTTGCAGGATTACGTTTGGAGTGGTAGACAAGTTGGAAAGAGCTTGATCCATTTCCGAGCTACTATCAGTTCTCTTATTAACTTCAGGTGATTCCTTGTCTTTAGACTCAGATATCGGGTTCATTTTTCTACACAGAAGAATGTGGTGTTTTTTGCCACAACACAAACAACTAGCTCTGATATTACAATCTCTGACAGAATGTCCAGTTTTTAAGCATAAAAAACAATTATGAGATTGTTGAACAATTGCCTCTCTTTTCTTCAAAGGCATTTTTCTTACTTTAAAGCAATCTCCAGAATAGTGTGCATTAGAACAAAATATGCACTGTTTTGACACTTGCGACGATGTCAAAAGATCAGTTGCAGTAGGCGCCTCATAAAACTTTACATTCCTAGTCTTATTTTCACTCATTTTTTTATCACCAGGAAATTTATTATATTTCACTTCCGTTTTCGGTTTAGAAGCGTTGAAACGTCTAGAAGCAAGAAGAATGCGTTCTTCTGATTCAACCTCATCTTGTAAAAATTCTAAAATAAATTCTAAATCACTTTTCTCCATTTTAGTTGAATTCTGATCAGAATCATTCGTGTTCGTTTCACGAACTCTACGATGAGATGATCTATAACGCTCCCAAGCAACCAAAGTTTCTTCGGGTAGCGATGACTCAACTAGAGGAAATAACATCGCAGCATATTTCTCCCTAGTAACACCTAATAGTTCAAGTGAACGTAGTTTACTCTCGAGTTGATCAAACAACTTTCTTAACGAATTTTTTGAATAGTTCTGTTTTTGAAGAACTAATGCTAGTAAATCTCTAACGTATACTTGAATTAATACTTCCTCTCTACCAAAACGCAATTTTAATTGTTTTAAAGCCTTTTCATAGCTATTACCACTTGGAGGAAAACTCTTAACCAATTCTTCAGCAGGACTACCTCGTTCCATTGCTTGAGATAAATATGAAAATTTATCGTGAGAATCGATATTAATGTCCTCATCAATTTTTTGGAATTGTCCCCAAAAATATAGCCAATTGCGTACATTACCGTCAAAAGTAGGTAATTTTATTTTTGGATAATTTAATAAGGTATTCGTAACAATATTAACACTTTCATTTTTAGGAGATAACTGTTCAATCACAAATGATTCTAACTTTTGTTTTAAAGATCTCCAGCGATCAATGTAAGTTTATGACTCATCTACTTCTATTTCAGAATCGGAAGTGTTCTCGGAAAACAACAACTGTTTAAATTTTTCTTCACACGCTATCATTAATAAAGCTTTCTCCTCAATTAGCTTTAATTTATTGATTTTATCAGCACAACTCAGTTGATTTTCTGCCTTGTCAAAGGAATTGCATGCTGTAGTAAACAGTCTTCTCAGCTGCTTCCTATCTTTCAAAACAGTTTCCATAATCAAAACAAATGCTGAAATGTTTCGTACTTACTCTTAAAAAGCAATCGAGTCCTATCGCGGACGCCAGATGTCACGTTTGACATCGAATCAGATAATATTTCTTACTCAGATATTCTCATTAAATACTCTGTTTTAGTTTCTTAGATAAAAAGGCATATATTTATGGCGTAAATTCAAAACTCAAAGCCATTTTCAAAAAAAAAAAAACACCACCTCTTTTATTGAATTCTAAGAACTACAATTTTTTGTTAATTTTTACACCGTTGCCACTCGGAACAAAACAAAAGCTGAAACAAAGATAATATTAATAGATGTAGAGAATCAACGCGACACTCTGAGATCTCCATACATTCCATTAAATAGTGGTAAACCGTACCCATTTCTCCACAAATACATTTATTTTCCTGCATTTGAATTTCAAAATGAAATTAAATTGCTGCCAGAAAGATGGAGAAAAATAGTGGCTAACGATAGGCAAATACTTTTAGTAACATGTTTTTCAAGCATTTTTTTAAAATAAAGTATTAATTTTGACAAAAAAAAAAAAACACACGCGAGAACTTATTTAATATCCCAATATTATTATTATTATTATGAAAATCGGTTTGGGTGATAATTTTTCAACAATTTGGTTCACAGTGATATGCTTTAAAATGGGTCTCAGCTTATTCGAGTCTTAAAAGCTAGTTTCTTTACACATTGAGGTGACTGCAGAAACAGATCATGTTGGTGTATGCACTTGTCGATTTAATTATTGGGATTTTAAAGTAATCATACAATGAGGCCTTTCTTTTAATAAAACTGAGAAGCATTTTTCCTTCAATCCACTTGTCAATGATTTATTTTAATTGTTTTTTGTTTTTTTGAAAAGTAAATCAGAAAAACTTATTTTATTTATTTATTATCTAGTCGTCTTTGGCGATCAACTGGTCCTCCTAAATTAATGTTCACTAAACATTTCAATTAAATATTTTATGTAACTTGCTCTTCATAGCTTTCCTTGCGAAATATTTTTAATTTTCAAATTTGATCGATGTAACAAAATTTATTTAACCTTTTCAATATCAGTTTTTTTTCTTTTCCAAAATTAAGATAATTTTAGGCTCTAATGCGTCAAAGTATAAACAGCTGTATTCTGCTGAAACAAAAACAAAAATTAACTGTAAGGGCAATTTTCGGGGTTGGTCAAATGTGTCTCAATATTCTTTTTAAATGGAACACATGTGTCTCATTGGGGTTAAAGAGGCCATATAAAATACAATTAAAAGCTAATACATAATAATAAATTATACATAATTGATAATACATCAATATGTGGCGGCTCTCCACTGCGGAACAATTTTTGTTCTTTTATTTATTATTGTAAATTTATATTTTAAAAAGTGGTGGCAGACCAACTTTTGTTCCTTTTAAAGTTTTGATTGTTTCATGTATATTTAATTTGTTGTGTTGAATTTGGTTGTAAACAATTTTTCTTAAATCAGAGCTCAGATAAGTAGTATTCTTTAAGAAGCAATAAGAACTATTAATTCTGAAAGAATGAATCATTTTCTTCTGTAATCTGGCTATTCTTTTTTAAACAATTTTTGTGAAAACGAATTCTGAATTACAAAAATTAAAAAAGGAAGAAGCTGTGTTCTGGCTAAGGTTTATGTTTATTTTAATCAAACCTTTTTCCATATCATGGAATTGGCCAGTTCTGATGTGAGATGGTGTCTAAATTAATTATGTTAATGTCCAAAGCAAATTAGCTCGCACTACAAATATAATGTTGATACATATATAAATTGCATAATAGTAAAATGCAGTCTAGTTCTATAATATTTTACAACGATTTTATTGCAAGAAAACTCTTGCAGTAAAATTATATTGATATAATAAATAAATTATTATATAAATTATATTGATATAATAAATAAATTATTTTTAAATTATATTGATATTATAAATATTATTCAGATTATATAGATATAATAATAAAATTATTGGATAAAAATAAATAATATCCAACATTATTCAAGAAATTTCTATGTATGATACACTGCAAAACAGTTTTTGGCCAGTGCAAATTTACTCGCAGTTCTAGTTCAGGTTTCTTTATTACTAAGGCGTAGTCAAAAATTACACAAACATCTGAAAGTATTAAAATTTCTGGTAGATATTATCAACACATGTACAATAAGAATTAGTTAATATAAATTTAATTAATTATTCATTTTAAATAAACAATAAGCAAAATTTGGTGTGTCCTTAATAATTCCGAATATACTATTGCACAAAACTCGTTTTAACGACAGTTAAATATTTAAAAGATGCCTTTATAATGTTAACTGTTCAAAAAGCACAAAATAATTTATAAAATACACGCAAAAAAGGGAAACTGTTCAAAATGCATACTCAGTTTTTGTGATTATACCACAAGAAAAAGAATGCACCTTAATAAGTTGATATAGAAAAACATTAACCTTAATATGTTAGTATACAAAAGAATGCACAAAATGCACGTAAAAAAGGGAACTGATCAAAATGCATACTCACTTTTTGGTGACTATCACAACAACGACAACAACAAATGGACCTTAATATGTCAGTACACAAAAAATAATAATAAGTCGAGACGAAAACAATCAGGATTTTTCGGCGAAAATTGCTTTCGATTGATTCTTTTACTTTGTAAAATCGCGGTGTTTTGTGATTTTGCTCCTTTGCTTGTTCCTGAGTTTTTTTCCTTATTTGTTTTATGATTTTATTCTTATGCTTCTGCCTGATTATTATTATTATTTCCTTGTTGGTTTTATGATTTTATTCCTATGATTGTGCCTGATATTTTTTTGTGTGTGTTTGCGATTATACTTGTGCCTGACTTTTTACCCCTATTTGTTTTTGTTTTTTTCTATGCTAGAGCCTGATTTTCTTCCCCCCATTTGTTTTGTGACTATGATAATGCCTGACCCCTCCCCCCCCCTATTTTTGTTACTGTGCTTCTGCCTCCTGATTTTTCCACCCTATTTGTTTTGTGATTGTGTCTGATTTTATCTCTGTTCTGTGATTTTATGACTAAGCTTGTGCCCGATTTTTCCCCTTTATTTGTTTTGTGACGATGCTTGTTCTGATTTTTTTCATTATTTCTTTAGTGATTTTGTTCCTCATTTGTTTTGTCAATATGTAACATGTTCCTACTTTATATATTTATTTTATAATTGTTTATGTAGTACGTTAGAAAATAATTAAAGTACAAACCATCTGAATTTAACAAAATTGTATTTTAAAAAATTGTTTTTATTTCTATGTGTTGATATTTGTGAAAGTTTTTACCTTTTACTAAATAAACAAAATTATTTTTTTATCTTTTATTATTTAAAGGGATCTCAAGTAATTGTTATAGGAAAGTGAAAAGCACCTCATAAGCATTTTCATAACTGAGATTTTTTAGTTTTAACATAGATGTTTTATACTATTAAATCTTAAAAAATTAGTTAATAACGATAAATTTTATAGATTTTTAAAATTTACAGTAACAATTTAAAATACCTTTGATTAACTATACTACTCTGAGCCGTGTAATAATAAATTATAATCGAACGAAAACCGCAATTATTTTGAAGCTACGTACAAACACTTTTATTTTAGTCAAAATAATGCCAAGGAAACATATTTTCGTAGACGCATAAAATATCTTCAGAGCATAATATATATACATGAAATAAAAATAACCATCGCTATGTTATTATTTAAGAACGAAAATAATTTGAGTTAAAATAATTCCAAGTCACATTTATTTGCATCAGATGGAATGATTTATTTCATTCGGATTTATTTGCATCAAATCATTGGATTTTTAGTCTAATGGAACATTTTTTTCTATAATTTGATTATCAATAGTTCACTTACATAAAAATCAACTATCAACATTTATTTTCTCCTCTATTAAATGGTTATATTTCTGAAACTCTTGCCGCTTGACATTTCATTCACGCTTAAAAAGTTTTAGAAACATCCGAAACAAAGATGAAACTTTAGACATACATTAGTGGCAGCTCTCCACTTCGGAAAGATTTTTGTTCCTTCATTTATTATTGTAAATATATATTTTAAAAAGTGGTAGCAACACCAACTTTTGTTTCTTTTAAAATTTTGATTATTTCATGTACATTTAATTTGTTAAGTAGTATTGCAATTTTTTTGTAAATAATTTGTCTTCAATCAGAACTCAGAGAAGTGGTATTCCTTAAGAAGCAATAAGAACTATTTGTTTTAAAAGAATGAATCATTTTCTTCTGTCAACTCCTGGTTATTCTTTTTTAAACAATTTTTTGTGAAAACGAATTCTGAATTCGACAAAAATAAAGGGAAAAGAAAGTTGTGTTCTGGCTATGAAGGTCTATGTTTGTTTTAATAAAACCATTTTTCGATACCATAGAGCTGGTTAGTTCCGATGTGAGGTGGAGTCTAAATTAATTATGTTAATGTCTAGGCAAATCTGCCCGCATTACACATTGTCAACGAATAACATTTGAAACAAATTATATATATATATAATGTTATTATAATAAGCAAGCAATTAATAAGCAATAGATTACAGTATCGGATTTATTTCGTCTACAATATGGCTTGACATTTTTATTTGATATTAGTGAATATTTGATATGAAGTGAAGTACTAGCAATGATGATAATTTTATGTTTCAGCCTCATTTCATTGAAAATGAGATACCTTAGTTACAACTCATGAAAACAGACAATCAAGAAAAGACTGATTACTTAAGACAAATGTGAAATTTAGATTTGCATGAAAAAATTGTTTTACTATCTCATCTTCAGATAATGAAGGTACAAAAATGTAGCTGAAGAAAAAGTTTACTTAAACTATAAGTTGATCTACTGTTCTAATCTTTTCAGTAGAATTACTACGATTTTTTTATTATAAACCTATTTATAGTTGCTTATTGTATGCTTTAAAGAAACTTGGCTGTCTTTTAAAGATGACATTCTGTATTCAACTTTTTTATGAAACGTTAGTTTTGAAATTTGTATGATAGCTTATCACTGATGACAATACGTTCTTTTCATATTTTCCGAGTTCATTTAGCATTTAATCGATAAATTTATTTGACTTCCCGTTTCATGATATGGCTCCAGGAATTGATAAGGAAAAATTCATTACTAGATTCCATAATTGAGCTTGAATGGAGTTTACCGGTGCTAAAACCATTTCTGATTATGCAGCGACAACCACACCAACCATAAGATTCCATAAAACTTATGGTAATGTGCAATAAATGAAAAACTAAAAACTAGAAAATAATAAAAATCAAAACCATCTGAATTTTAAGTACAAACAAAAATCGTGTTTTTAAATTGTTTAACAAATAGTATTTTTAAAAACTTTTACACTTGTTTCTACATGTTAATATTTGTGAAACTTTTTATCTTTTATTTCATAGATTTTAAAATTCATGGGGTAAAAGTTTTGTATATACAGAAAGTTAGAGTTTAAAATTTTGATTTCAATAAAAATTTAATGCAATTAATTTAATATAGTAGATGCACAGTTAATTAAAATGGGTAAATTTTAATTAATGATAAAATTTCAAAAAAGCAGAAAGAAAAGATCCTAGTAGCATTTATTGGCTACATATTTCATGAAAATTACAGTTTCTACATTAGTATTTACAAATCATATTTAGATCAGTAAGAATTATTGCTGACTAAATATTACTCCTTTCATAAGAAACTTCACACAATTTTACAGACACCAAAAATATAACAGCATATGATAGTGCTGCTAGACATTTCTTTTGGCAATTAATTTCACACATCATGAAATAGATTTTTTGATTTTTTTTATACAATACAGCCTTTACACATTTTACAAAAAGCAAAGAAAATGAAATTCTTCTAAAATAGAAAATCAAGACATATATATCATTTGATTTATTTACAGTACTCACAAATTTTTGAAATACATAAAAAAATAAATACTACAATTGAATATCAGAAATTCTTATGAGGAAAAAAAAAAGACAAACTCAATTGGTCAGACTTAAAGTACAATTTATAAAAATTGTTTATTTTTCTCTCTCACCCAATTCAAAAAAAGGAAAGAAAAATAACATATATAATAACTATATATGAAAATAATATGAATGTTAGTGTTGAATATACGGAATTTTTTATATAGCCCAGTTCTTAATTATTTTTTTAATGTGTACAAATTAGAAGCAATTCTTTTAAATGATCGGAAAATAAATTAGTAACAATTAGAAATTAGAAACAATTTTCGATTCTTATTGATTCTAAAATGATTTTATTTTAAAATCAAAACATAAAACTATTCACTAATAAAAAATAATTTTCAACAAATGATAACTAAAATGATAACTAACCAAAATGATAATGATAATAAAGTAAAAGTTAAAAAATAAAAGGATTTTTCCCAGATATCCGAAAAATTGAACAAAAACAATTTTATAATGTTTTCTGACAGCAACATATTCAAAAATAATTTAATTTTTTTTTGTTTCAATAAAAAATAATAATAAAATTTTGTAATGTAAAAATTATTTATCATAACACTTTTTATAATGACAATATTAAAAGCACAAAATTAACATATGATATTGCATACAACGGGTTTCACAATTTATAATCAATCCTCCAATATTTTGTGAGTTTGATATCAGTATAAATAATAGTTAAAGGAAAAAACAGCTCACAGCAATTACTTTGATTAGACAAATGATACAGTATTATCAAAAATGATCCATAGATTTAGGAACATAACTACAAATGGCACAATTTTAAATAATTAAGCTACCTTTCTTTTTTTAATGGTTTTGCAATTAAATTTAGTTAAAGAGCTCTTGCATTTAGTTGGTACTTTTAACACTTCAAGATTTTAAAAAAAAGGTATTTGGCACAGATTAAGAATGTTAAATTCACAAAAATTATTTCAATCCTAAGAAATTTCTGAAAAATTTAAACATAATAATAATAAGTCAAGATATTACAAAAATTAAACCAATTGCAGAGTTAAAATTAGCTTGAAATCTATTATTCTCTAAGAATAATACTCAGCCAAATCAATTCATAGATTAGGTCTTTGAGATACATTCTAAGATACTTCACAATTGAAAATTACCATCTAAAAATAAATAATATTTTAGATTAGCTATAGGGAAAAAAAAATGTCTGAATAATAAATTAAATGTTTAAGAGACATAAGTGCAAATTATAAAACATATTTTATATCTTTACATTAAAAAGTATCATTTTAATGAAGGAAGAGTTTAAATAAATTAAACAATAATAAGTCTAGAAGAACTCCCATTATTCAAAGCTCAAATATAAGAATTTTTATTATCTAGTTAAATGAAAAATAATAGTGAAAGCACAGTTAATGCTTTTGACTTTTCTCGGCAGAAGATTATTTTTGTGAACTAAAACAGAATGCATACATAATGCAGGTTTCAATAGCAACTATTATACATATGTATATTATGAATCATAATACATAATTTAACTTGTAACTCCTTTTGATTAATATAAATTTTACAGTATTCACAGTTTTCTACAACTTATGTCTTTCTCAATTTAGTTCCATCAATTTAAGCTTATTTATATACCTCAGTCTCTTTCTTCTTGTGTATACACCGAGTTTTATTTTATCATATAATTTCCTTATTATTTTAGGAAATTATAAGAAAAATAAAACTCAGTCCACAATTAAAATAAATTTGATTCTAATTCCCATTTAATACTAATTGGAGTTCTACTGTATACTTAAAAAGTATTTATGGATGCAATTATGATTTTAGATCTTACAGAACATATATAAACATTTATTCAGTGTGTATTAAAAATATGAAACATAATGATAAGAAATAGAAATCAATTATTTATTATAAATAATTGATTTATTTCCAACATTTATTTAAAAAATCTACAAAACAAAATTAAATGAAATTCAGGAGGAAGAAACTATGAGTAAATAAACAAGAAAATAAAAATGGAATGAAAAAAAAAATCTAAAAATCATGTAAAGGAAAACTTGGTCCCCCAAATTTATGAAATTTAAAAGGAAGATAAAAAAAAAACAATAATACATTTGCACTGCAATCTAAAAATAAAATTAACATACAACATTGTACTAAAACAGTGAAAGAAGTTAAAATAATATGAGTGCAGTAACTTTTTGAAAACTTGATCATCTATAAAGAAATTATATTTTAAGATGATAATAATAGCCTTGCTTTATGTCATTCTAAAATTATGAAATTCTTCAGTTAAAAGTATGAAATTCATTTCACAATAATTCATATATATATATATATATTCAATAGTGATACAGAAATTTCATAAAATAAAATTGATGCTTATTGAAAACATTATAAAAGCAGTACAAAAATTTTAATAAGGAACTTCTGAAAACTGCAGAAAAAATATATTTGATAAAAATCAAATGCAAAGAATTTCCATCCATGGTGAAATAGCAAAACTGCTCAGTTCATTTACATAAATAACTAAATAATACAAATGACAGAAATATATATTATCAGATTTCATTTCAATCATTCAATACAGCTGACTTAAAAACAAACAAACAAACAACAACAATTTTTCTTTTCTTTACTTTAAGCTCAAGTTAATGTCTAGACAGACAAGGTAGACTTGCGCATAGCATTCCAAAACTTTCTATTTTTGAATAAAAATATGAAACAAACATGAATTTCTATCATTTTCTTGAGTTCATTTTTCTATTTATTAAGATAATTGGAATGGCTATATTTAGCAATCTCTAAAGAAAAGCAAACTACCTATGCAATAAGAAAGAGAGCAAGCATAATATGGATAAAAAAAACTAGCAGCATAAAAATGATATTCAGTAAACAAGTTAACCCTTAACTGGTAATCTAAAATTTACTGTATGAAGCTAGATATTTTTAAATTTACAATAAGAAGAGAAAAAGAAATTTTATAAGCATAAAAGAACATAATAATAATTTTTAAACCATATATTATAGTTATAATGCAACAGTAATAAAACTAACTAACTAAAAAGATAAGTTTAGGACAATATTTCTATTTTTTTATAAACAAATAAAACAGGCAAACCATTACAAAATGACAAGGGAATAAAAATTAGCAATCCTAAAATTAATATTAATAATCAAATATTATATTTCAGCAATCAAAAAGATATAGTCTGAAATCTACAGTTTATTTTTATTCGACAGAGAAAAAAAAGAAATTATAACTTCAAGGGATAAATATTATAGAAATGAACTTTTCCTCAAATGATTCCTTTGTAACTGAATGGGATAGATTAAAAGGTTAATATTGTAACAAAAAAGAAAAAAAAAATTGAAACTAAGTTCAATTATGTATGTATATCTATATAAACTGAAATTAAATTATAATAAATTTAAATAAATCAGAAAAAAAAAACTGATAACAATTGAATTTTAGAATACATTTGTTATAATTACATAATTAATTTATTAATACATTAATATTTTTCTAAAGAATGGATATCCAGGTTGAATTTAGCATATTTTAAAATTAAAAAGGAAGGTAGTATTCTCCTTTCTGATTCCAAAATAAAAATTTTAAAAATCATTCTTTTGCATATATTATACAACATATTTTCATAAAATATTACAGGCATTATAATTTAGTACCACTCAAATTGCAATGAGTAATTTAAGTGCTTTATATTTGTATCAACAAAAATATTAATGTTTATAATTACATTCTTTGACTTATACATCATTTTACATTTTTTTACATAAAAAAGTAAGAAAATGGAAAAGAAAAATCAATTAAAATAGCACAACATAAATTACCTGAAATATATCTAGTTAAAAATATTAATTTCTCTCTACTAAAATATATACAAACAAATCATTCTGAGTCACACATGAACATATTATTGCTTCAGTATTGTAAATTATAACATTTACATCAGACATATATGTACAGACAAATTCATTAATTTGTATATATAATATAGAATTTGCTTATGTATCAAACAAGTTTCAGAAATACAGTGTAATAAATATTATAGTAATAAGTACATTTAATTAAAAAGACATTTTATGTAATATTTTGTATTAAAAATACTACAGAGGAATAGTCATTGATGTTTAATCTTATTTCTACTCTGACTAGCAAAAATTAAGGATTTTTTTTTGATAAATATTAATTTAGAAAAAAAAAAAGATATAAGTTAAAAGATAGCTGCCTAATAATAGCAATGAATACTTCACAACATATTAAAAAATAATTTAAATTAGCTACTTGATATCAAATGTCAAATATACAACAAATGAATATATATTTTTTATAATTCTGATTCAATTAAACAAAATGTAGGATTTTTTTTTTCAAATAAATTTTATGAAGGTAATTTGATTAACACTAATTCTCAGGACAAAATATTAAAAAAAAACTATATATTAAATAAAAATATTTAATTTTGATAACCAAATAAACATTTCAAAAATTTATTATTCTATACTTAACGCAATTCTTAAAAATATAGGAAATGAAATAACAAAAATATTATAATACATCTAATCTACAATAATAACTTTAAATAAAAATTACTTAGTTTTGATCAATTTAATACAAGCACATTATAAATTTCTTTAACATAGGTCTTGCTACATGTGGGTCTATGTCACATATCTGTAAAAGCATGACCAGTTACTAATTTTAATCATTATTTTTAAAACTCAAACTTTATAGCTGAATCCTCTACAGCATCTAAATATCGTAAATGCAAGAGAAAAAATATACATTGATAATACAGTCACTGAAGTATACTTGAATTTGTATTTACTTGATTGCAAAATTTAAATTATAAAGCTGATAAAACAAGAATAGTTTTAATATTTCTTATTTCATTGTGTTTTAAAGATAGCATTAAATATCAGTCATTTTTGTTCATTTTCATTTTAGGAGAGTCAAAAATTTTACAACAGATAATACAAACAAAAAAAATTAGGAAAAATCTTTTAGATTAAAAAAAGCAATAAATATATTTAAAAAAACGCTTTCAGACTAATTATTTTATTTAAATGACATTTCTAAACATATGATTAATGATTACTTAAAAAGCTCAATGAAAAATAAAAATAATAAATTCCATTGTTTAAAATAATAAATTATAGAATAATCTTCAGATTTTAAAAACTATTAAAGGTTTTTATTATATATATGTGAGTGTGTGTGAAAATACTTCAGGAAGCTTTGGCAATTATATGTCACTAATATTTGATTGGATAGGTTAAATGATGAAAGGGCAAAGTATCTTGCCAGCAGCAAAAACTTATTTTTTATTATTTTTGTTTTAATTTACTAACATAAATACTGCATATATACTCAGTAAACAAAGTACAGAAATACTAAAAATACTTAAACTGTTTCATGCTTTTAGAGAAATGTAAAAGTTCAAGGCAGGAACCCTTCATAAGGTACCTCCTGATTTGAAGAAAATTTCTTTAAGATGATTCAGTACAAAAATAGCAGTCATTCTACTTCACAAATGACTATTGAAATTGATGCACTAAATGCTCTGTTAGTGAAGGATCAGAAAAAATTTCAGCATGATACCCCTACAAAAAGAGTACAAAAACAAGCAGTTTTGCAATGCATCATCACATCGGTAAGCATGGTCTTTATGCTATTCAATAACTTTATAATCATTAAATTGTAAGGATTAAATGAAAAATCAATTTTTATCAAATGGATCCTAAATAATTTATATTGTGATGTAGTAATATAAGTAGGATACTGGTTTTAAAATAATCTCACATACAATTCAGATAAATAAAAATATAAAAATTTAAATAAATAAAATGAATGGTAACAACAATTCATGGCTAAAGACTTTCAAATAATAATATTAGCCAATTAACTAATAATAAAAATAATCAATGCTATATAATATTTTTATAGATCATTTGGATTCAATCCCAAATCTAAAAAGCAGGATGAATATAATGAATATTTTTACTTTGTTAAGGATCATACAATAACAATGAAATTTTTTTTTAAATATCAATTAAAGTACAATTTTTAATTCAAATCAAAGAAAATAAACAGATTCCTCGTATATAAAAACATTTGATTCAGTCTCGCATCAAGTGTTTGAATTCATTCGAAGTGCATCATGAAAACTGAATATTTTGCATTTCAGTCTGTAGAGCAAATGATAAAACTCCAACACTGTTCGCTACAGATTCAGTTCAGCAGATGCAGTAGACAGAGTTTTTGGCCTGAAAGTTTGGCAAAGAGCACCAGGTAGACTGCAAGAGAGGGAGAGATAAAGAGCTTGCTTTGGTCATTATGCACCATCATCAGTTGGACCTGTTTTGTAAATGGCAGCTCTGTAACTGAAGCGATCAGACAAGCTGCGCTTGACAGGGTTGGAACTTTCTGAAGGAGGTGCATGGGTCTGGTCATTTTTTTCTAATAATTCGTCCACTTCTCCGATTGAGGACTCGACTAAGGGTGCTTCCAGATCAGAGAATTGTGCAGCCTTTGAGCGTAGAAGATAGGAATATGTCCTGTATCGTTTTAACTATAAAAGAAAATGTCACAATAAAAATTATATCACGGGTGATGAAATATTTTAAATTCTATTTGTTTTTCAACTATATTTATTCTGGTTGACAATTTCATTCAAATATTTTATGACTAGCAAGATAATCTATTTTCAGAAAATTTTATTGTTCTGTCTAATATTTTAAAATCATAGATTTTTTTTTTGTAACTTAAAAACCAATACAATGCCTTCCCCAAACTTTATTGCATCCTCTCGATGTGAATTTGTGTTTTATATTTGTTTTCTCAGACTTAAACCAAAATTTAATGCAGAATTACAATCACAAAATAACATGCCAAATTTCCTATATTTAAATAATGAAATAACGCATCACATGCCAATTTTCACTTTTTTTAATTACCATGTTTGCTTCTGAAAATACATACAGACAGACATTCAATTTCTTGTTAGATTTGGTTCAGCATTTGGTAAGTGTCTTACAAAATAAATGTTAAATCTGTATACAGAGTTTTATATAACTCCCTATCTTTGATATCTAGTTACTGTGTTTATTTATATTCGAACATAAAAACATTTCCTCAAATTTGATAGAAATCTACAAATTTGGTAAATTTTTAGATTATAAACAAAATTTCATTAGTCTAGTTCAAAGCATTTAAGACATCATTTATTTCAAAAATAAACAGACAGATAGTCATTTTTAAACTCATGGAGGTCTAAAATACAGAGATTCCTCAAAGTCTCAAGTTTGAATCTTTTTAAAATTATGATAATTTCTCAATATTTCTTAAGTAAAAAATTAGAATTATGTGCATATATGAAATTGTAAAACAATGTATTCAACATAAACAACACTATTATAGTTGAATATTGAATTTTTCTATGTAATAATAAAGATTAAAAACTGTTTTATTTTAATATTTTAGTAACATTAATTTCAGTGCAGATAATATTCTGAATAGATGGATTTAATGAGTTAAGAAATAAAAGTATTTCTTAAAATATAAAATGTAATCTAGTTTAATTTTCAAAGTTTCAATGCAAATAAATATTAACTGAAAATGCAATGAAAACTATATATAAAATGCCTATAAAATTATGCATGAAAAATGCTTGATATTTACAAAATATTAAAATGTTTTATGTTTTAGGAATTACTTCTAATTAATATTTTCCACCATTAATACTAGTTTTAACTAATATTTACAATTTTACACAATGATTGTACAATATAACATCACAAGAACAATATATAAATATATAAAAGAAAGATTATTAAAAAATTCAGTTCCAAACTCATATCAATAGAAACATGTGTAAAATCATGTTATAACTTTTAGAACATTCTAAAATAAAATGTTGTCCACCTACTCATAAGAAAATTCTAATAATTATTTATACTTTGATGAATGATACAAAATATTTATATTTTATCCATTATTCTATAATTTTATTAGGAATAAATTAAGTTTACTTTGAAACAAAATCTTCCCCTCTTTACCCTATATAAAAACTATTTCATATTCTGTTGAAATTTTTTTTAAATATTCTTACCTGTTTAAATAATGCAAATTATATTAATTTACAAGCTTGAGTAATTATTATATGTAAAGACCTTAATAAAATTTAAGTTTGCTCGTTCATATGATTTGCAAACATTTTAAATATTGCACTACAGCCAATATAAAACTATAAAATATTAGAATGATATTGATCGAGAAAATATTTATGAATTATGAATAGGCAAAAGTAAATTATTCAATAACATATTTTTTAAACAGATAAATTCTTACTTCATATTGTAAATAATTTTCTTTTTCAACATATTCATTCACAACTCGAGATTTGGCACTTTTTTCAGGAGGATGTGATAAATGTTCTTCGAGTTCTTTTTCTAGTTTTAGAACCCTACTTTCTAATTCAAGCAACTGCTCTCGCTAAAATATCATGAAATGCAAATTTAATTTGAATCAAACATTCATACAAAATATTACTATAGAATGTATAAGTTAAACTGATAATTAATTCAAAACAGAAATATATGTATCAATAAATAATTAATTAGGAATATTAAAATTTAGTTTTGACTAAAATTTTAGGATATTTTAAAACAGCTGATGTTATACAACAAAAAAAAAAGAAAGAAAGAAAAGGAAAATGGCATAAAAAACAACCAGTACATTTGACCTTCAATTTTCATAGTGTTAGAAAGAAAATAAAACAGTTTTGTGAAACTGAAATATTATTGTAAATAATTGACAGAAGTAACAAAAATTATTTGATTAGTTAATCATAATTCTTTGAAAGAAAAAAAATTAATTTCAAAACATTCATAATCTTGAAGAAATCAACACAAATTCAATTTTTAGATCTCTTAATACAATTTTTTAGAACTCTTATTGCCAATTTCAACTTTTTTATAAATATAAATCTTATAATTCAAATATTTTTTTTAAGAAAATTACATGTTATGCTTCTTAAATAGAAAATACTAAATCCCATCAAATAAAATGTTTATAAAAACATCATAAAATAAATCCTAAATTCAAACAAATTTTTTCCTCAATCAATATTTTGAAGGAAATGATATAATTTGAGTGTTTTTTTTTTTTTTTTTTTTTTTTTTTTGTATTTCAATATAAAATAGAAGAGAAAAATAAAATATCGTGAAATAACAAACATTTTTTTCTTCTACATCTTTACACTATTTTTCTATACGTCATCAAAACTTATTTTAAACGGAAGATCTTTTAATCAGTAAATAAAAAAGTCTACAAAAAGGAATTCAGTGAAAAAGAAGTAATTTTTAATGGATTCACAAAATAATTATTGCCCGCAGTACTTTTTATCAAAGTGTGTCTGGATGAAGGAATGGTAACACATTAAGCTACATTAAAAAAGCAGAAACATTATTAAATATTTTCAAGGGGAAAAAAGGGAGAAAGGCTTCTTATTAAATATCACACAAACAAATTAATAATTATGAAAAAAATAGTTAATACATAAATACAAAAAAAACCTACATCAGTTATTTTAGATTACAAAACTCTTTATTTATGTGAAGCAAGTTATTTTTTCTAGCATTATTCAATAGATACAAGACAAAATATTCAATCAAAATTAATTTGAAGAACTAAAAATGGTATTGCAGAAGATTATTGCATTCATGCTTCTAAAATTATGGATTTGAATGTCCTGTTCTTTGAAAATATAATACATACAGTCTTCAAGTTGCTCACACTAAGACATGAAACTTTACTTGCCTTACAACCACAATTTAAAATCAATAAATTAACATCTAATAACTTGATATTATGCTAAAAATATCATGCCCATTAATAAAATAAAAACATCTTTGTAAATAATTTGCCAAAAAATGTTTTTTTTTTTTTTTGGTAGAAAAAATCTTGTAGTAAAGGATATGCTTTAACAAAAATGATCAATAGAAGCAAAACCATAATTAAATGATAACAAGGTATTGCATATATTTTTTAAAGCCACCTTAACATTACTTGTTCATATAATTACATTAAAATGAATTGTTACTTTTAAAGAATCTTCAGATGCAAAAAATACTGAAAGAAACATTCAAGTATCTAGATATGAAAAGCACTCACAAAATTTAATTTCGTCGGAGCTACAGGTAAAAGAGGTCTCTGGAATTTTTTTTGTGCCCCTACTGCAGGAGCTAATGATGGAGCAGAGAAACAAGCAGCCACATAATTTATAGTGTCAATCCAACTCTGCAGTTCTTTTGAATCACTGAAAAAAAATTTACAAAATACTATAAATAGAGATCTTATGTGTAGCATTGGATATATAAGACAAACAATAAGTACAAATGATAAAGTTACATTTACATTAAATCTACTTAGAAAATAATATTAATAAAAAGGAATGGCAGATAACCATTTAATTAATAATAAAAAGTTATTATTCCACACACTTACAAAATCAACATCATCATTAATAAGATTGTAACTATATATACATATTTTTAAAGATTTGATAATAGTTTTAACGAAAGCTGATGGATACTAATAAAAATTTTGTTCGTTAATCATATAAAACCAAAATGGAGCGTTCAGAATAAGAAATGGCATTTGAAGATAAAGAACAATTACATTGCCATGCAAAATTATGCAGCTATGAAGAGGATGAATATATAGTAACCACAGGAAATCCTCATGGAAAGAACAAAGCATGTTTCTGTGTTTGCTTTTTGTTTTAACAACAAAATATGAAAAAAAAAGTAGAATAAAAAGAATAATCTGCCTTGATTATCATTTATTTTTGCTGTGACTGCCAACTCACATTCAACAGATAAAATTCAAGAATGATTCCAAATTTTTTTGTTTTGTTTTCTTTCATTTTGAATCATCAAATATCATAAACAAAGCTCTCAGATATTAATAATACATCATTTTCAACCATGTCTTGTTTACCACTGGATTCTAAACCTTTCAGCAGGCTTACGGATGGGTTTAATTTGTCAAAATAGGGTAGACAGAAAAGATGACAGAATGAAATGCTTACATTAGCAATGAGGTGACTTAGATTACTTGTGTACTCATGAGGTATAAACAATTCCAATAAATTGTAAAAATGTTTTAAAAAAAGTAATTAATTTCCACTGAAATATTTCCAAGCAATGTCCTTTAATATAAGGGATGCAATTTCGAATGCAAATAATATAGTCAGAAACAAATCACACTCATATGCACTTGAAAAATTCTAAATAAAAAAATATTCAAATAGGGAGGATATCAAGGTCTAAGAATTCTGGAAATGAGTTTCTCTTTCTGCATCGCACCCTCTAGGAAGATAGAATGGTAATTTCAGGATGTTGAAATGAATTGTATTCCTTCTATATCTATAACTGCTTCAATGAGTTAAATATAAACATTAACTGAATATATTATGAACTAAAAATCAAAATACAGAAACAGGAAATAGAAACCTCAAAATAATAATTTTTTACCTGAATGATAATTATTATAAACTATTTCATATAGTTTTAAATCTTTGCAAGAAAAGAAAGAAATTCTGAAATTGAAAAACTACAGAATTTATTCTTTCATAATTTTGGCTTTAGAGTAAAAAAAGTCAAACATTTGTTATACAGAATCTCATTAATATTACCATGCATTAGAGAATAGAAAGTTTTCAATTTTTTATTAGATTTCCGTCTTCAAAAGAAAGAAGATTCCATTGACTTAGACTGACTGAATGTATAATAGATTTTATTTTAATTAAAATGATCAATTTTTACAACAAAAAAATCATTGATAATGTACTAGTTTTTTAAATGCATGAAACAAATCCATTGATTGTTTATGTTGTAGAAAGTTAAGAAAATAAGTAGTCATTTCCAATAATTCAAATGGAAGACAGAGTTTGTATCATGTAATGCTAATGATACAATAGATAAATTCTACAACCCAGATCAGATTTTTCAAAACCTATATTATAGACAACAAAAATATAATTCTGATAGCTCACTCATGCTATACTAAACTACTGACAGTTGTTTTAAAAAAAGGATCAGCAATAACAAAAAAGTGTCACACAAAATTTTGTGAAATTATGTGTTAAATGTTCTTATAATAACTTCATATAAATACCATTTTATGAGATATTTGTTATTTTGATAAGCAAGATCATTTGATCTTTGATACCTTGCAAAAAAGACAAAGAAAATGGACCATTTTTGAACATGTAGGGCTTTTTTGTTCTCCTACTATCCATCCCAGAATTGCCATAATATAATTTTATGAAGGGAAAAAACAGCATCAAAAAACAACTGTCAAACACATAAAAAAATTCATAGAAGAGAAAAAAACATAATAAAAACTTTATAAAAGAAAAAAAAAAGGAGAGGGATACGATCCAAGTTTTTACCCCACCCCCTTCTTCCAAAAAATCCATTTGAATTCTAATAAATTTTGTTTGATTATATATTTAAAAGAGTAAAGAATATTTACTGACAATATTGCATTAAAAAAATAAGTATTTCCGAGAATAAAGAATTCATGTTCAGAATTTTCGAAATTTAATTTATGATTAATTTACAGTTCATTTCAAAGTCATAAAATTGCATAAATACTATGCAATGAAAATTTTCAAAAACCAAATATAATATATTTGTCATAAATATAATTTCATGTGCAACTCGTGCTACCTATTTTTAAATATTTTTTTTTTAAATTTAAGTATGACAATACATCAAAATTGATAAAAATATTTATATAAGTGTATGAAATCTATAATCATTAAAAAAAACTCTAATTTCTTACAATTCACACAAAATATTTAATAGAATGGGCTAAATTCTGACAAGTGTAAAAACAGTTATATTCTTTTAGTTGATAAACTTTATGTACTTCTCTGATCCTTCATAAATTCTGCGAATGACAAACTAGTACATCATATCTTCTTCATCAATTTAGAAAAGAGAAAATTTTGAAGAAGTATATGAAAAATTCTGTGAACAAGGGAATATTTTTACATGAAAGGTAACTTTTTCTTTAATTCTTTAGGATATATATCTTACCAGCTAAATACTATAAATTACAGGCATGTAAAGAAGGTTAAAAAAATAATATAATAACAAGATTCACAAAGTTTATTTTTTTATATAATTGCTCTCTAACAAAGTATGATCAATAAACTTTCTTTAGTTGAATTTAAAAAGAAATTTATCAGAATTTTCAACAAAACTTCAAACTGAAATTTTCGATTTTTTAAATTAAGCAAAAAAGAAAATGACTGAATTCCAAAGCAACAATTCATATTTTAAAAGTATATTATAAATGAAAATCAAGAAAGAAGTGCAATATTTAAAACTATTCAATTCCACAAGATGTATAACTGTACTATTTTGCAAATATCAAAAAATAAATTTGTCAACATGCCTGTAATTTAAAATTATTCATAATATATACAAAAGATTAATACATTCCAACAAAAAGATGCAATAAAAATTTTATTTACAATAATAATAAAATTCTTAATTTAAATATGAGCAAGAAACAAAATAATGAAAAGCAATTCAAATTTTATAAGAAACAAATTGCAAAGGGGAAACAAAAGGCAAATACAAGGATAAAAAAATAATGGTACACATATTGGAAAATATCGTACATCAAACAAAAACAGCATGGGGAATATAGGCACATACTCAAAAAAATCCCTCAATACAAAATTATCTCACATTGAATATTTTAAATTATGATTTTCTTAATATCTTTAAAGTTCTAAAATAAATAAGGAATAAAATTCATTAAAAAACTCATTTAATTATTTGTTAGGATAATCTAGTATAAATATTTATTTAAGAAGTGAAAGTCATTGAATAGCAGTCAAAGGTCATTATCAAAGGACAAAAATAAGACATTACCACTAGACAAAATAATATTAACATTATTGTCCACTAAAAAAATTTGATGAAGATCACTGATATTTTTCTTAAATTCAAGATTATTAACAAATTTTTTGTCAAACAACAGAATCTAAAACTTTGAAAAATCAATTATGCTGCAAAATATTATTTGTGTAAACTTTTTTACTCTGGTTTCATTGTAAATGCTAGTGCCAAACTGTTCTTAGCAGAAAAAAATATTAGTAGACATTTTAAATGCCAGAATCAATAATTCAATTCTATCAGAAAAAAATTACATTAATTTACATAGTTCAGCTTTAAGATGAGAAAGAATGAAAAATTACAGTTGGAGTTTTAAAATATGATATTTTTAGTATCCAAGGTATAATTTGACTTTTAATTAAAAAAGAATAATTAATTTTGACACCTACTAACTCACAAAAAAGTGGTCATCAAATCAAAATAATTTTAAATTCCTAAATTGTTTTAATTTAAAGGTATGAAAATAACCATTGATGCATTAAAGTAATTTATATTGCCTAAGATAAATTAGTTTACAATTCCTCTTATAATAATAGTTATGTATTTGAATTTTTTTTTAAAATCTGAATGCTTTTTATTAAATAAATGCTTTTTTATTAATAATTAAAGGTTATTATATTATAGTGATTTTAAAGGTAACTTTAGAAATTCTGCCAAAAATTAACCAAGTACAATAAAAAGTCTCAAAAATATTTTAAATAAAAAATGGAAATTAATGTAACTATGATTTATTTAAGGAAAATCTTAGTTATGATCAAATTTTTGTTAATTTTTACACCTTTTTTTGGAAAATATTGAATTTAAAATGCTATTAATAATTAATTTAAAGTAAAAAGTTTTTTTTTAAATAATACCTTGCATATTTTATTCGAAACAAAATTAAAAATGGCAAATGTAGGATGATGACAGCCATTTTTCCCCAACAAAAACAGCATTTTAAAACTTAAATTGGAATGTACAACCAACCATGCACAGGACAAATGAAAAACAGAATCCAACTGAGAAAGGGAAAAAACTTGGCAAATACAAATGTAAACAATGAAAGAAATGCAGACCCACAACCAAACGAGCAAACCAAAGCAGACAAAAGGCGGCCACAATAATCCAAATGACTTCATCACCTCCACCACTATTACTTTGTTTCACATCATTAAAAAAACGTACTCTTGTTTAGCATCCTTTGAGTACCTTGTTTGGAAAAGATAGACAGCTTGGTCTGCAGTCTGGAGACGGAACACATGCTGTTTCTTTGTATAATCAGTGGCTCTCGTTGCCAATGCATGATGGATTCGAATGGAATTATGAAGGCTATCATACAGCTGATTTTTCCTAAAGCCATTCTCATCCTATGTTGAAAAAAGATACAAAAATAAATATTTCCATCATGAAAAGAAGAAAAACTATTTAATATCTTAATTTTAATTATATTAAATATTAACTATTTCCAATTTTTTTTTTTTTATTGCCAGCATGTTTGTAAAATGCTATAAGTCACAACAAAAACAATATTTTCTTTCAAAGTAATTTTGCATAAGACAAAATTTTGACTTCACTTCCAAAAAAAATACTGAACTCTTTAAAAAATATTTACAAAAAATAATTATTTTTAAAATCAATTATTTCAAAACTTTTGTTCAACTTTGAAAATGAACATTAATATTGTAAATAGCACGATTTCCACTTTATGTGCATTTCTGTAGCAAAAATTAATATTTTTTATCTGAAATAGAAGAAAAGAATTTATAAGCTTTGTTGTTATAAAACTTAATAATTGATTAAACCATTAAAGCAGAAAAATATATGCTAGTAAATATTTAAAATGTAAAAAAAAGTTCCCAAACATTACTTAATATATCTAAAATGAATTAATACAACTACAATAAAATTTATTTTATAGAACTATTAGCATGAAAATGTATCCATAAATTAAAACCACATTAAACCATTAATAATATTGACAGTTAAAACAGTATTATAGTTGTAATTATACTAAATACTACAAAATACAATTCTTTCACAGGGAAAATAATAATGTTAAGTTCCTTAGCTATTTATTTTCTCATTCAGATGGTCAGATACAAATCCTATGAAGATTATATGGGATAAGATCAAAAGAAATTTCATGCACTAGATCCAATGCACACAAATTCCTACATTCAATGAAGGTTACATTAGACTCAAAGGTTTCTATAATTTATACAGTAAAAACTCAGGTTGATAGGATGTAACAAAACATTTACTAAAGGAGCTATATTCTGAGTAATACAGTAGTGCCAATCCTTCCCAGCCAATTATATATCTTGAACCTTAGATGACTCATAACTTATGATATGACTGGAAAATTATATCAAAATAATACCATGGTCCAGTTCTGCAATCTGATGGTTTGATTTCAGATGTGGTGCAAGACCAAACAGATTTTTTAACAAAACATTTTATAAATCAGTGTCAATATGATGTGGTAAATGTTTTTCTGCCATCAGTTTTATATTCTACTCTAACTAAATTCACTTGTATAGAAAATAAAAATGTTAAGTTCCTGAGCTATTTATTTTCTCATTCAGATGGTCAGATACAAATCCTATGAAGATTATATGGGATAGGATCAAAAGAAATTTCATGCACTAGATCCAATGCTTATCACAACTATGTAACATTATATAAGAAATTATGATTAAAAACCATTATAAGTATTTATACTATAATGGTATGTATTTTACTACAACAGCATTAAAAAGAATGTAAATTTTTTAAGAGAGCAAGACACTTTTGTTTTGTCCTTTGAAATTCCAACTTCAAGTTTGCAGAAAATACAAATCTTCATATGTACTAATATCTTTAAAAATGATCAATAATGGGCTATTTAGTGTTAATAATGAAAAACATTACTACTTACTTTGTGCAAATAAAGCACGAGATCACGTAAATCAGCATAAAACATTTTCCAACCTCGTTTACCAATAGGAGCTAAGGAAAAAAAAAAAAAAATCAAATTTTACTGAAAAAAGGTCATATGAATAAAATGAAAAATGGATTTTCAATTCAATTAAATAAAATAGAATATGAATTTTTGAAGGCAAAAAATAACCAAACTGCAACAAACAAATCATGAAATAAATTAATATAAATAGTTGATTCATAAAAATGCACTTCAGATAATGTCAATATTAACAATGGCGAATTTTCTGTAACAGTTTCAGAGGAAATTATAACAACACAGGATATTATCATAACACGATAATAAAATAATAAAGACAAAAAGTAATCATAGTCTATACTTTTCTTTCCATTAGGATCGATACAGCATTTTCTCATCACATATCCCTTTTTATATTCAGTTGCAAAGTTAGGATTTGGCACCTAAATATAAAAGATAAAAATACATGCAGAGAGACAGAAAAGAACACATTCTAAAATAATATTTGAGTACAGCAATTTTTCCATTATATTGTTAAGAAATTCTAACTGTGTATTTTTCCAAAATTTATCATTACAACTTAAAGAATCTATTATGCAAGTGACTGCAATAATTTACTTTGATTCTGGATTAAACACCACATATATTAAGTATAATTTTTAACAAAGAAGGCCAAAATCATAAAATGATAGTATTTTAATGGCATAATTGTACAATGGAAGTAGAGAAAATAATCATTGTTTGGAATGTAATATTTTTTTCATGAAAAATTTAACAAATGTAAAGAATATCATAGAGATTATATAATTTTTTTTATATTCCTACACAATATTTCACATTAAAAAGTAATATAAATAGATTATTTCTAAGCTTTTATGGAATCAAAAATCTTTTAATATAAAAAATTTCCAAAAAAGAAATAATAAACTTATACCATCACTTGCTAAACATTTCAACTTAAAATTAATATAGTTATAATTTATCAATTAGCAAGTTAAATGTTTGCAAGTGATTAAATAGCATCTATTATTTAAAAAATAATCATATACATAAAAGGTAAACATGAATATCTCATTTCCTTCACATCTAATTTTTAACTCCAAAACGAACTAAAAGTGAGCAAACAATTTTGCTATTATTTTCAGAAATAGAGATGCACATGCATTATTACAGATGCTTTTTTTGGAGTAACAAATAAAATTTTAAATAGAAACTCCATATTAATTTATCTTGTATTAATGGAAATATTATAAAAAGTAAAGAATTTTCTCATACAAGAAATAACTTTAAACAAAATTTACAAGCATGAGAGAATATTAAAAAAGTAACCTCTAGGAAAGGATTATGACCAATATAACTTTGTCTTTGTTCTGGTTGATTAGGTGGGTGCTCTTCAGGCGGCGCCTCTTCCTCATCATCTCTATGATTAAGAAAAAAAAATATTAATGCTTTGAATAATAATAATATTTAAAATTGATGTATTTCACTCACATTGAGACAGAATTAGACTGAAGTAATATTCCATCAAGATTACAAAACCAAGAGCATGAGGATATATTGATTAGCATTCAAACATTTAAACAAACAAAAAAAAAAACATATTTAATTATTTTTTTAAACTAAAATGAAAAAAAAAAAAAAAGTTTGAGCAAAGCAATTTCCATTTTAGAAGTTATATTACTGAATAAAGAAAGACAAGATTAATGAAAGCACTCAAGAATCCCCTCACACAATGTATCTATTAGCTTTATAGCATGTATACGAGTATAATATAACTTTTTAAATAGATTCTAGACAAATGAAAAATTAATGAAAAATTTAATGAAAAAAATGACAAATGATTAAAATTATGATATGATGAAATGATTGAAGTTAACAATAAATTATTAAATATTTTTTTAATTAATCGATTGATATATTTGTTAATACAGTTTCTTGTAAAAATACACACAATTTAGCCTAATAAACAAGAAGCAATGTGTTTTACACACTAATGCTAAGAATAGAGTTCAAGGAAAATGTAATTTTCTTGCCATCATTTTCAATATTATGACATCATGATTAAACTGAATGGTTTATCATGATTAAATAAAATGCTCATCCTTATATGCCAATGACTTTAGAGACACTACAGTCAAGGAATATGAAATGTGTTGGAGCTTTATCAAAAAGTATTTAAAGAACCAATTACAATAATTTAAAAACATGATGAGCAAGGATAGGCAGAAATATATTTTTCAAGTAATGATGCATATGAAAGAACATTCATCACTAGATGCTGGAAAAATTCCCCAAATCAATACTGTTGTATTTTCAATGACATATGACTGATCCTTATACTAGTATGGCACTGATATTCCTTGAAGTATAATTCTGACATAAACACGTTAAGGTTTATTAGCACAATTTAGCCAGATTTGACTATACTGCACCAATCAATGTTAAAGAATGTAGTGAGAAAACTGTGCAAAAATTATAGTTCCATTTTTCGAAATGTACAATGGGCAGACAGAAGGATTTATAAGCTACTAAGTGCTCCATTTTCTACATTTTATCACACCACTATGTGCTCTATTTTCAAATTTCAATTTGAAAAATGCCATCTTTTTATCCCATTAACACATTTAAAGCATCTTTCCTTCTTTTTTTTCAGAGTGTTATGATTACTAAGATAAAAAATTATAGTTCTGAATTTTGCTACTATGTACCACTATAAGCAGTCAGATTGTGCAATATACAATCAATTTACTTTATTTAGTCACCACTTTTATGACTATAGCCTAAAAAATGTTCAGAAAAAGAATTCAAAATAATAGTAGTCATCTGTTTGCCTTTCTTATAATGGTTAAGATGTGCTTTAGGTCCCCCCCTTGGCGCATTTTCAAAAAGTCGCCAACTGGCGCGTTTTTACGCGTTGTCACGCGGAGTTGAATGCTCTGAGAGACACTACGCAAAAAAGTGTCAGTTGGCGACTTTTTGAAAATGCGCCAAGGGGGGGACCAAAAGCACATTTTAACCCTTATAATCTATGAGATAGTCGAATAGTCAAATAATTTTATTAAATTCAAAACACAGAACTGAAATGCGATTCCAGACAGATGAAGATTAATTTATCAGAAATGTAACAAAAAAACATTTCATTAAATTAACAATATTTCAGAGTGCTAAAATTATTAATGGGACGATTTGCAAACAGTAAAAATACTCACACAGCCCATTCTAATGGAGTTGTTTTGATGGAGTGATACAAGGCTTTTAAAACTTCTTTTGAGAAATTTTCACCTTCATTTAGTTCTGACAAATTCTCTATAAACTCGGCACATGTCATTCGGCGACCAACATTCTATAGACAGAAGAAAAAAAGACAACTTAAGTATATTCAAAGCTTATAAAGTTTTTGAACTAAATAATTATCAGTTAAAATAAAATTATGATTATAAAAACAATAAATTTCAAGGAAAAACTTTTCTTTCACAAATATTACTTTATTTTAATTCATTTTTTGGAGACAAAAAAATATACTGTTAAAATATTATTTAAAAAAAATTGATTTAATCATCAAATGAATAATAATCAGTGAAATATAAAATTTAAATATTAAAAATCAAAGAAACAGAAACCTTAAACTGTACTAAAATATTATTCAATATATAATGTTAAAAAAAGGAGTATTTTTAATAAGTAAATTATTAATTAATTATTTTTTTGGAAATATAAAAGAATCAACGATGTTCTTACATCTCCATGTAAATCGGTATTTAGGAGCATTAGGGCACAAGTAAGGGTATGCACAGCATCTGAAATTTACAAAATAAGTAATATACATTTTGATTCATATAAAAAAAAAACTAAAGCAAGACAATTTAAAAGGCATTGAAAATATTTTGAAATAATTCAACTGACCACTTTAACACAGCTTTGTCATCAAATTACAAATTTTCACACAAAAAGTAAATGGATATAAAAACATAAATCATATCTAAAAAGTAGATGAAAATTTAAATGGCAGTTTTAAAAATATTAAATGCAATGGAGACTTATGCAACATGCTTGTTTTTGAATCAATAAATAAAATGAAATTAAAAATCAATTCTTAAAATAGAACTTCATTTCAAAAAGGCTAACATCTTTATTTGTAATTATCTGAATTATATATTAAAAATTATAAACTTCTTTCCTCAATAAAAGAAATATTTTAAGCAGATTATGTATAATAAAAGGCACATCATAGAACATGTGTTAATCAGGATAAGTGAAGGAAAACGAAGTATGTTAATACAGGTGACTTTTTGAGAAAAAGAGATAGAAGAAAAACTCATCAAATAATTGATATTGTGCCAATTTTGGTCCGATTCCTGCACAGCATATTCATTTTATTATGTTAAATAGATGTGATACTACTATAAGATGTTATTAATTTCTTTGATTTAGAGGTAAATATTTCTAATTTTCATAAAACAATATCTGATTCGCTAGAACAATACATTACTCTTCAGCTTATACACAGAAAATACCCGAATAAAAATGTAAATTATGGCATCAAAAGTATGTATACAAGTAAAACAGCATAACATTTAACTTTCCGTTTCCAAGTTTTCTTTTTAATTTAATCAAAGCTAAAATATTTAAATTAAGGAATTTAATAAATTAGTCTTCAGTTTTTATAAAATCAAAGCTAAAATATTTTAATTTACAAATCTAATAAATTCGATTTCCAATCTTTCTTTATAAAATCAGACCTAAAATATTAGGTACTTTTCCATTATACCGGCGCAAATCTCGCCAAGCAGACTTTTTGGCGACAGCATACTGTCTCCATTTTGGCGCAGGCGATAAAATTTCTGCGACATTCTTTAAAAATAAAGCGGCAAAAGGTCATTGGCGGCTATATTCTATTTGGCGTTGGTTGCATCATTATTGGCGACTTTTCATTAGCACCGATAGAATGGAAAAATACCAAATATTATAGTTTTACCAAATATATCTAAATGGATTATAATGCAAAACATTTTACAGTATTAGATAAAACTAGAGTTTCGTAGCATCTATCAATTAAACATATATGCAATAAATCAAAATTTTAAATTAGCAATTATAATGTAAATACAATATGAGAAGAAAAAATTTGAGGGTCATGATGTCTCCTACCTTGTGACTTAAAAGCTCCCTCGTTGCAGTCCAAATATCTCTTTGAAAAATGAACAAGAACTCGCTCCCGTTCTTGTGTCTCTCCAATAAGGCAGAATTGTTTTAAAAATTTTCTTAAAGCCACATCCAAAGTTTCTCCATTGAAATCAAAGAATTTCAAGTATTCTTCAGCTACCACTCTGCTAAAATCATTACTGTTAAAAAAGGGGACAACGAAATTGTAGTAATTAAAATTAAAATGTGTGTAATAACTCATTTTTCTAACCACTACCCAAAATCTACTGACTACAAACTGCATGCTGGAATTTTATCAATATTTTTAAGAAACATCTTCAAAAATGCCTTTAAAAAGCACCTTTAAATACGTTTAAAGCCTCTTTTTTTTCTGTGCCTTATGACTACCAAGATAAAAAATGATATTTCTGAAGTTTGCTACTATGTACCATTGTAAGCAGACACATTGTACAATACACAGTCAATTTATTTTATCTAAATACCACTTTTAAGACTACAACATAAAATACATTCAGAAGAAGATTCAAAACAATAGTGATCATCTGTATGGCTTTCTTATAATCTATGAGATAGTTGAATACTCAAATAATTTCATAAAATGCAAAACACAGAACTGAAATGTGATTTCAGACTAATGAAGCTTAATTTATCAGAAATGTAACAAAATGAGACATTTCATTAAATTAACAATATTTCAGACTGCTAAAATTATTTATGGGACAATTTGCCAATAGAGTGCGAAAATTATTTGAGAGACTATTTGTTCAGATGATCCTGTTAATACTACTTCAAACTGATAAGAATTAGCAAGGGTATTAATAAAATGTTTAAATATTAAGCTTAAGAACTGGCATAAACGAGACTTCAAAGTTAAGAACATTTAGTTATTTGATACACGTGAAAAAATTGATAGATTTGGAAAATTCTATTTAACAGCAAAGTCATAAGTGAAAGTTAATCACAATTATGGAAAAAAATCATTCATTTGAAGAAGGTCCTTTATAACATTCTCAATTAAAAAAATATTAAAAGACCTTAAAAGAAGAGCAATTGCCAAGCACTTTATAAAAATGACAAACGATTGCCAAAACAAGGGGAAAAATTAGGACAAATCAAGCAAATGAGAAGAAAATTTTTCAAATTTTCAAAACACATTCAAGAAGTATGGCTTAACACACAACTGCTATATTGTTTAAAAATCAGTGTTTCACCCAATAATAAAAACACTATTTAAATGTAACAGTTTTATACTGCAAGTTAAAAATCAGAAACTACATGAGTAAAAATAACTTCTTTAAATAAAATTGCCAGAAATTAATATAATTTTAGTGAAAATAATTTAAAAAAACAAATATTTGCTTTGTATCTATAGAAACAGAAATTGCCTGTAGAACTTTAATTTCTAGACAGAATTTTCTCATGAAAATAATGACCCTATTAAAGACTTTCTTTTGAACTAAATTCAATGATAAATAAAATTCAGTCAGCACCCATTCTTCAATATAATATAATTAGTATTTTTCACAGGTGGATAGGGAAAAGAATTAAAAAATTGCTCAAACTGAAATAAAATTTCAAATATTCTTTAATTTATTTGGAATGCATTTGAAAAAAAATACAATAATTTTAGTGCACATAACATTATAGGACTCAAGATTACACCAATATAGAGGAGAATGAAATAAGGTGCTAGTCATTAAATGACAAAAAAAATCGCCAATGATGTTTTGTTTAATACAGCAGTGATTAATAGCTAAATTCACTATATTCATCAATGGAATGCAGTTAAGTTAAAAGTTCTCTAATAGCAAGCAAGTATTGCAAAAACATTTTAAATAATCACGATTTTGAAAAAAAAAATTCATGATTTGTACAATGATAAAACTAAAGTGACTGTGCTGAGACCTGCATAGAGTTTTTGAAACTTGGTATTCATGAAATTAAGGATGGAAGGGAGAATGTGATCCGGAATAAAAAGTAGTTCAAATTTGAAGTACTAGATGATGGTCTGCTAACACAGTATATCTATCTTAGAGTGTGAAATCACCGTTCTGAAGAAGATACTATTTTCGCTGCCCTGTTAGATAATGATTGTTATAAAAATAGTATAATTGCAAAAACTCTCAGATTAATTTTCAAGAGCCATGACCAATCTATAACAATTTTTGATCTTCCTGGGCACTAAAAAAATCCTCAAACAATTATTGTTATGAATTTTATTATTTTTCAGAGTGTACAAGATTTCAGGGGCCTAAAATGACAAATGTCATTCAATATTAATGCATTTTACTATTTTTCTTTTATAATTTCAATATGGGGTAATACACAGGAAATTATTGCACCTCTAAATGCTATGAATACTATGAACTCAACCTATTGTTAAATGTAATCATTTCCTGTTTTCATCTTTGCTCAATTGTGTTTCTTGTGCTTGTGTAAAAGCATGGAAGGTTTCCGAATTCGAAAAATAAACAATATATTATATATATAGTATATAAGTATAGTATATAGTGAATATGTATGCATAATTAAGTATTATATTCTTTAAAAAAATCAGAATATTAAATAAGCAAAGAAATGCATATTATAAAATACAACTCGAAAATCATACGTAACTTCGTGATTTATAAATTAACTTTCTGTTACGAAAGGGGTTTCAAAAACTGCCTTTTCAATCAAACTTTCTTTTAAAAACATAGGTTATAAATTAAATCTAGCAAACATCATACATAATAAATACTTACTTCTTACACAAATGTCTTGACACATCTGATTTTTTAAAACCTTCTAAGTTAAAAAGTCTTTTAGCAAGCCTGCTTGCTGATGGCATGTCCACGGCTTTTGGACTATAGTGAAAACTACTTAAACTTTCAACATCCGATTCATCCTCAGGAGAATAACACCTTTTAACTTCTTCACTACCACCCGAATATTCATCGTGTTTCACGTCATTCTCGGCATTCTTCAAGTTCTTTGGTGATTCACCACTAGCATTGCACTGCAGTTTATTATTAATAGAAGGAGATATGGTATTTTCATCAGAAGGCGTTTGGTCAGGTAAAACTTTAACATATATCTTATTTTCATCAATCATAATGTTAGTGACACCATCCTGCTTGGGCTGGATGGTACGTGGCGCGTACCTTTGTCTGTTCGACGTTGTAATCATGTTATTTGTATGATCACTGACTAGTTTTTCATCTGAGCTTTGTTCAAAGTTGCTACTAGAGTTAGGAATGTGTATGAACTGTCCAGTCCTGATATCGTTCACAGTGTTTCTTAAATAGTTTTCAGAGGAGTCACTGAGTTCCGTCGGACTAGTCTGAGAATTGGTCTCGGATTCACTAATTGGAGAGCTGCTCGACCTCCCAGTACGATCGGATGATAGATTGTCTCTGTTAGTGTCTAATAAGTTATTGAGGGAAGTGGCTATTTCCTCTTCGACTTCGATATTCACGGCTGAGACGGTGTTTTTCTGGAGGTAGTCTTCACTACGGGAAGTCCTCACAAAGTTTCCACCATAGCTCAAGCTGCCTTTCTTTTCAGCAACTGGACTGTGAGAATCGGATGCTTCTCGCTTTGTCGCCTTGCCACGACTCTTCACGTCATTCTCGCCTAATAGAAAGGACATTTTCCAAATTCATAAATATAAATCGATATATTTATAATAGTATAAATACAATACTACTATGACATGACACATGTAATACCACTCAGTTAAACTAATGAATGCAAAATTATGAAGCAAAAAATGGTCCAATGATAATAATTATCATAACAATTCTTAAACAATGTGAAGTTTTATAATATTAAGGTATTTCTTACGAAAAATTACGAAAGACAATGATGGTAAAATTCTTCTATTAGTTTACAGAATATTCAATAATCAAATTAGATAAGTTTTACGTACCTTATTTATACTTAACATTCGCAATCAAGATAAAAGTATTTAAAACATTACCAATAATTTAAGCGATTGCTCACCCCACCCCTTTCTAAATTACAGTTTGACATGGCAAATTTTTAGATCCTGGCAGTTATCTACACATTTTAATACAAAATCCTAAGTCCCTTTTTGTAAAGCTTGATGATTGTTTAAAAAATTTACACTTCTAAACATATTTCTAAAATTTTAATGAGCATGGAAAAAAATTAAAGAATTTGGTTTATCAAAACTAAATTTAGTCTGAGAAAAAAAACTTTTTTTTTCATTAATAGATGAAATTATTAGAAAAATTTACATATTTTCAAACTCCCAAAAATAAATAAATAAATAACACAATTAAAAATGTAGAAAATTATAAATATTCAATATTTTTTCTTCAGAAACATGAAAGCAAATATAAGCTAAAAATAATACATAAAATAATATATTTTCTTCTTTAGTTTTCAAATATAGTTATTGTCAAGCGTAAAGATGGGCCCTATATCCCTTTTCAAATAACACAATACTCGCCAAACTATGCATAGAATAGTATCAAACATAGCAAACTTAGCCCCAAAACTAGCAAAGAAAAAAAAATTGTTCTTGTCATTATCAAGATAATTTTATCAGATATACAAAGGGTAAATTTAACATAAAATAAAATGTAAAAACGGAATTCATAAAGTTCTAATAAAACTTATAAAGAAGATTATAGTATTTTCCTTACTACGAATAAAAATTTGCTGAAATCGTTTATTAGCCTTTTATTTATTTATTTTTTGTTGCCAACAAGCATATTATTTCATTAATGATAATTTCTACAAATCTCATACTTATGTTTGTAATAAAAAAAACAATAAATAAGCGTCTAAATTTTCCAAAATTGTCAGTAACAATATTACTCTCTAAAACTGATTTATGAATATTTGAGGATCACTACTGAATAAAAACGGATAGTTTTAAACTACTTCATCGACCATTCCAAAGATGATACCTCCATAAACGTCCAGGGTTTCTCAAGACTGACTGGCCTGAGAATGAAAATGTTGAATGCTCCAACCAAACATTTATATTCAAAACTTGTAATAAATAAACAAAGGAACATTTATAATGAAAATGAAATCCATTCAAACTAAAGACTTCAATATTTAAAAAAGAATAAATACCAACCTTTATTAAAATTGGAATTAACGGAAGAAACAGAAGTTGGCTTATTATCTTCGTGCTGTTTGAAATTATTTTTGGGTGAAATGAAACCAGTGTTGCTGCTTTTGGTTTTTATGATAAGCTCTCCAGTCATCATAAATGTCTCGAACTTTGGTTTATCGGACTGCCTTGTGTGGGGCTTGATGTGCTGCGTGGGGGATGGAGGTATGTTCTCGCCATTTTCTCGGACGTCGCCATTGGATTCGAACTTATCGGATTTGTGTTGCGTGTCGATGTGGCCGTTGCTGGAGGAGTTTTCTTTCACATATGATCTTAGGGCTTCAAGTTCACTCGATGCCGCCATGTGATTGTGCACCCGCTCCTTTATGGTGGCGTCTGGAAAAATAAATTATCAATATTTTTACATGAAATCATTTATAAGGATTCGAAATATTTCATAAAAGTCTCCTTTAAATATCAGAAATCTCCTCAGGAGTAGAGGTTTTGGTTATTTTCAATTAAATCTCTCATAACTTCATGTTCATGATTAACCCTCCCCCAAAAATACCGTGATAAAAAATAATACATGCACGGCTTATGAACCAAAATAGTGCTAATTTGATAACTTTGCACTTTTCTATCCAATGTATATATGAACTATCTGAAGCCGAGTTACAACGACCTGTCCATCCGGCAGACGAGTCATGTGTTCACCCTTTGACCCCTCTTGCGGTTTTCGGGCTCCTTTGATGCCTGAACATTTTACAAACAAATTTTCGGTAGAATCAACTGGCATCAAAGAAGCCCAGAAAACCGTAAGAGGGGTCGAAGGGGGAAGGTCAGTTTGTTTTAAAGTTATCAAAATAGCACTATTTCAGTGCATAAGCTATGCATGTATTGTTTTTTGTCACGGAATGCGTGGCAAGTCTGAAGTTTGGGACAGGCCATTTAAATCCCAATTCTAACGACCTGTCCATGCGGCAGACGAGCCATGTGTTCTTCCTTCGATTTCTCTTGCGTTTGTTGGGGCTCCTTTGATGCTTGTCGATTCTATCGAAAGTTTGTCGGTAAAATGTTCAGGCATCAAAAGAGCCCAGAAAACAGCAAAAGGGTCGAAGGAGGAAAGTATGTCACGTTCCAACGACCTGCCGTCTCACGGATTTGGTCATAAATTTGACATCCGACCCACTGGGGGACCACACTCCCCCATCGCCTGTGGGACGCCTGTAGACATCTGAGAGCTTCCCGCAAAATGTCGGTAAAAGGGGCAAATATCAAAAAGCCGAAAAATCTGCTGGGTTAGGGAGGAGTCAAAGAAACTGAGAATCATTTAGTTGTGAGGGTCAGTTTGTTTTTATCTGCCATCAAAGCAGTTGCGTCCTGGAAAGGTGGAAGCTCTGGAAATGAAGTGAGAGTGGGATGTTGTTTTCTACAGACACAGGTCGTTGGAACAACAACATAGGTGGGGGTGGAACCATGAAGGGAAGAATGAGAGTTTTATGGCCACATCTGTGAAGGGCTCAGGCTGTCGGAACGGCCCTTTAGGTTGTCACACGTCCCAACCCGACCCCTCTTGCGGTTGTTCCCTTTGATGTCTGTTCATTCTACCGAAAGTTGTTGGTAAAATGTTTGGAAATCAAATGAGCCCAGAAAACCAGAAAAGATGTAGAAGTGGGAACACATGCCTCGTCTGCCGGATGGGCAGGTCGTTGGAACTCGGCTTTAGCAAGTCATATAGCTGACCTCCAACCTCTGACCTCTGAAGGCATATGGATTAACCTCACAAGACTGAATAACCAGACCGCCGCAACAGCAACACTGGCGGGAACTGTGGTTGAGTCCTAAGGGCCATCACCAACCACGGTGCAACCCTCCCGTCATCGATGGGAAGGCAGTGCCCCACCTATTATTGCATCCACTGGTTGGCGAGATCCATTCACCATTCCGGAAGTATCTCATCCTCATTTCGATGTCCCCTCTGGGGGACTACCTTAGTAAAGTGACATTGAAATAAATCACACGTTTCAATATTTTATGAAGTAATGAAAACTATTTGAGCAATGACACTGTCATTAAAAACCATGCAATTTTTTAATCGTCGAAATTAAGGAAAAATTGCACGGCTATTAACCTTATATTACTAAAAAGGCAATTAAAAACGTAACAATCGATTCTGCAGCTTAACACTTGCGAAAGTTATCACGGGAAAAAATTACAAAATTTTGTTTAAGACTTAATTTATTACGATTTAAAAAATCATTCTGACTTTCTACATTCACATTTTTCAAAGTATATGTATGTTAATTTTGGTAGATCCAAATTAAATGGTCTGTACTACAACGTGCCAACAAACATACTTATAATTTTTAATTAGTAAGTAGAGATGGGTTTATTAGTTAATTAGGTGATCAAGCATCACTTAGCATTCAATTATCAAATTTTTTAATTAAAAAGACTAAAATTAAATCATCATAATTCAAAATATAAATAATGAATAAAAAATTTCATGTGTTTTATTGTGTTGTGGCTCAATCAATATGATAACACGCTTTCAAAATAGATGATATCATCAAAACAAATAATAATGAAGCCTACATAGATAAAGAATTTAATTTTTCTAATATGTTTCAACAAAAGAAGGACACATATATATGTGCGTGTATGTTTGTAGTGTGTTTAAAAATTTGAGAATCAATACAGTGATTCTCAAAATGTCATATGCATTTCATTAAATTAAAAAAAATCATCTAATAATATATTAATTGAATCACTAAAAAATTATTTTAAAATGAGAAACTTTTGATAACAGTACAAAGATGAAATAGAGTTCATTGCTTGTAATTTAAAAACACGTTTGAATTCATTGATGAAGATCGAGAGCGTGTATTGCCAAAGTCCTTATCTGTTATTTATTATTCATTTCTTATTCGTATTAGCACGTACAAGATATTGTATGGCATTTCTACCATGTTGCACGATATTCTGAATTTCGTGCAGATACCGTCGCAATTGCAGCGTTTAGTGCTAGTAAGAATACCAATCAAAATTAATTGAATATATCGGTCACCATTTAGTGCATTTCGTACAAAATGAAGCTAACCAAAAAGCTCCCAAAAATGCCACATCACACATTTATAGATAACTGCCACTTATGATTAATCTTTTATACGAAGAAAAGATTTTTACCGTTCCAAATTTCGACGAATATGTACCTTCTTCTATACAAACTGCATTTTTCAGAAAAAAGATTTGATATGACGTAAGGTAGGATCAATTATAAAATTCTAATTGTCGTTCGTAATGCACTTGTTTTAACAGGGCACAGATTCCATGAATGTTACATGGATGTCAGATATGATATTAAAATAATCAATGTACAATGCCACAATCTCTCCAAAATATAAGGATTTGGTTATTTGAAACCACTAAATCGTTTTGTAAAAGTCTTCCTATAAAAATGCCTCAAATTCAGCAAACACATTTTTGTATTTTTATACAACTAAGCATTGGCTAGCATTATATGAAAAAAAGGCCCATATCACGGAAAAAATTTTATTTTATATTTAGGTGTAAAATTGTATAAAAGTAGAAAAAAATCATTTTTGAGCATTATTTGCAAGTAATTTTGTTCAGTGTGGTAATATTTGAAATGTGGGATGCATATAGGTATATAGTATGAATATAGTATATATCATATTATATGCATAGCTTATAATATGATGCAGCATATATATTCGCTCCAGTGATAGTGACCAGAAAAATTGAGCGTATATATACGCTAATGATGCAAATGGATTAAGCTAGCTACTAAGCATTACAATTATATATGGCATAAACTGTCAATAAATCTAAATATTCCTTGTAATTAAAATAGGACATAGTTTTAGAAAGCATACAAGAACGAACATTTTATATTTTTTTCCTTGCTCGATATTCAAGTACTTTTCTGTGGCATTTGAAACGTTCGGTTTTTCAAACTTCTATTTCCTTCCTTATAACGTCAAAGTTGTAACTGTTGGCCAATCAAAATGAACAACAGTAAACATCATTAATAAATGTCTTCATTAATGATCAGATGATGCATTATTTTACAAATATTTGCATACAGAATGTTTTTTATGGAAGAAATCAGCATTTTAAAAATAAATGTTTCCATCTAAATTTGTAATAAATATCTCTCTATATAAATATATTTCTGCAAATTTTGCAGATATGAAACGCGAAACTTAGCGTGCGCAGATATATTTTCGGCAAGAAAAATATTACATTTTTTTTTTACAATGAAGACTATAAAAATAATAAATAAACTTTTAGAAATTAATTTTTTTTATATTCATCTTGTTTTAGAATAGTCAACCCGTTTTCATAAAATTTTCTTCATGAAATTTTGTAACTGGAAATATATGCATAAGTATATTAGGGAAATAAAAGCATCTTCCACTTTCTTGCATAACCTTGTATTAATTAATTGCATTATCTATACTTATAATATCAAGTGTTCGTTTTTATTGTGTAGCTTTATTTTATGTTTTTCCCAATTATGTTTCCGATAACATTTATTATTTTACCAAGTGACATGGTGTTAGTTCTGCAATAAAGTAATAATTAATTTCACAATAAATTACCACTTTACAGCAGTTTCTTGATACAAATTATACCTTCTAAAATAAAGTTTTGGTCATAATCCAAAAAACAATAGTTTTTTGATATAAAAATTTTATAAAGTGCTAAATTATGATTCAATAATAACATTCATTAGAAATATATATATATGAAGTATCAGTTTTTCCCAATTTACAGTTGACATGCAAGTTTATAACAATATGCAAGCAAATAAAAAATACTCAAAAGAAGTAAAAACTCAAATTTTTATCAGAAAAAAAGCAAATTAAAATAATTGAATCAATTTGTTTGTACGGTTTAGAATTCGAATTCTTATTCTTTCTATTAGTTTGTAGATATTATTCGTGTATATTTGTATCTAGGAATTCATAAGATAAGCTTTTAGAATGAAGAAAATACAATTATATTTAAGATGAATAAAACCATACCTTTTTTCACTTTCAGTTTGACTACATCGTTGGATAACCTCAGGCACTTGAGCACTAAAATGTTCATAAATTAATAAAAAAATTAATAGAACAAAAAAATCTATTTAAACGAAAGGAAAAAAAAATGCGAACTTAGAATGAAGATTGATGAAATGCATGCTAAAGTAGAAAATAAATAAGCGAAAAACGATCAAAATTTCACACCATGTTCAAATGTAAAATAAAGCAAAATTTATATAAGAGAAAATCAAAAGATTTTATAGACGTTTATGCTTTTCTAATTTTTAAATCAGAGGAATGTATCGAAGTTGGCAATATTATTAAAAGGATAGCAATCATGAACTAAGTTGTTGAAATGAACCAATAGTAGGACAGTTAAAAATTTAAAGAAAACAATCCATGTATTTCAAAAATTAAGAAAGGAATTTTAAAACAATCCAAAATTTCACTATGGACAGGGTAATTATCAAAAATAACAAAAATAAAGTTATCAAAGTAATGCTGAAGACCAAAAACTTCTGCCGATAATACATAAAATCAATTTTTTTAGACATATTTGAAGTAAAAAAGAAATAAAGCACAAAAATACAAATTTATAATTCAAGCATAAAGCTAATTCAACTCTAAAATATATATTCATTCAACAATGGAAAAAATTCATACAAGAAGCAAAATTATCTATATTAGAGTGTAAAACTGACAAGCCCATAAAGAAGAAAGGAAATTTAAAGAGGCTAAAAATAGATTTAAAAAATGTAAAGAATGACTTTTAGAGAAAATTGAAAGAGAAAATATGTTTGTATTCAAAATACTAAATAGAGTCGGAAACTGAAATATACCTAAATAAGGAAAGTAGCTGTATAGAAAGATATCACAGAGGGAGCACAAAGAACAACAAGCAGGAGAAATACAAGCAACATGCATGCAACATAATTATTATCATTAACTAAAAAAAATAAGACAAAAATCTTAAATAGGGATATGTGTAGCGTTTAAATGTTTTGAACGTGATTATCTCAACTATTAAAAATTTACAATCCCTTCAAATTTCTTGAATCCATACATATTATATAATTACAGATACCTTCAGATGTTCATTAAAACAATAGTTTAATAATGTTAACAGTCGAAGTATATCTTAAGGTATCTTTTTAAAGTAATGTACATAAAAGAAAAAAGATAAGGAAATAATAAATAGAGCTATACCTCTAATCAATTGTTCTTAGTGAAATTATTATTTTATTTAGTCTTAAGTAACTTCTTAATTATATATAATTATTGTTATAAAATTTAGTTTTATAACATTAAAAATTTATAATTATGCAAAATTCTAAATGAATAGTATTTGAAATATAATTGCCAAGCTTCCTTTTTATATTATTTAATTCGAATATAAATGCTATCACGCCTATTCTGTAAGAAAGTTGTTCATCCCATATTAAAGAAATAGAATTACAATTAGAATGAAAAGTCACTACTACAGATTGAAATAATTATTTTGAATAACTCTTTACACATCAATGACATTAGAAAAATACAATAATTTAAAAATCAGCATTTTTTTTCCTTCTAACAATTTTTTTTTTATCATTTAAAATGTAAAAGAAAATTTGCTTTAACCTTAATTTCAGTTGTATTGTATATTATGTCTCATTAAATTTTAAGTGAATTAATGTAGTTCTTTGTCTAATATTTAGTTTCCTTTGCCAGAGTAGGATTAATCAGTTATATTTTTAATACTAAAAAAATCATATCCAAACTTAGGACTAAACAAAGAAAAAGAATTAAAAAAAAATAAAAGAATGGACACAAATAAAACAAATGTGTCACAAAATTCCAAATATCTTTACCTTCTTTGGTAGTCAAAGAGACGACGTTCTTATCGTTGACTTCCAATATGATATCACCAGCTTCTAACTATAAAAGAAAAAGAAAAATATTTAGCTTCAGAATATTATAAAATAATTAAAGTGTAAAATATAAACTCATAGTTTTTAAAGAAATTTCAATTAAAAATATACAAGCCAGTTTTCTCAATTAAAATTAATTCAAATGATGTACTGATGAACAATTTGATGTATTATTTCCAATGTATTTATTTCCAATACATTAACTTGCTAAGATAATTTTCGCTATAGGCACATTTTTTAATAATGTCGAAATAATGCATATATTAAGTTCAGATGCCATATAAACATCATTCCATCTCATATAACACATACAAAAAGCAGGCAACAATTTCCTTTTTTTTAAATGTCATTTTACAGAGTTTCATTTTTAAATTTTATTGAATAAATTACAATTATTGTTAAGGCCAACGTTTCTTACTAAAGAAGAATCGGAGTACTAGCTATAACTATAATTTTAAAGGATTGCTCCAACAAATAATGGTGCTTTTCCATTATAGATTACATTATACAGGCGCAAGCGAAAAGTCGCCAATAATGATGCAACCGCCAAACGGAATATCGCCGTTGGTAACCTTTTGCCACCACATTTTTATAGAAAGTCGCGGCCATTTTTTCACTTGCGCCAAAATGGCGACTGTGTGATGTCGCCAAAAAGTTTGCTTGGCGGGAATTGCGCCAGTATAATGGAAAAGCACCCAAATAATACCAAATAAATAATGAATTTACTTTTAGAACAATATCACGCCAATTGTAATCTTGCCACTTTTTTATTACAATCAAAAAAGGCGTTTGATACTACTTCTTGTAATTCCAAGATGGCGAATATTAGAGAATTTTATAATGGTTGGCATGCTTTTGTCCTGCATGGCAAAGTACCGAACTTTAATCTTAAAACTTGTAGAGAATTGAAATTTTGAAAATAAATTATTATGGCTATGAGTACTGTCAATACAGAATGTTGTAAACAGCTTTGATATACAGACATTTTCGCCAAAAAAAGTTTATCTCCAAATTTTAGCGAAATAGCCGAATGTGGCGAGTAACGATAGCAAATATGCCACCGAGAATTTGCCAATATCGCAAGGCACCGAATGACTGTGTATTGAAGCTTAGCCGAATTTTGCATACATTAATTCATTGCTTACTTTGATGATCAAATTTGAATCTTCATTATTATGGCACTTTTGATTTTATTATATTTAGTATTTAATAACATCTTAATGCATTAGTACAACACTTTTTCACTCAAGTTTTCGTTAAAAACTCAACATCAAACGCAATAAATGAATTCAATTCCTTGCCAGTAAAATTTTGAGAAAAAGACATATGAAATCTAAAATGAAAGTTTGATTAATGTAACATCTGATGGTAAAATCCTATTTTAGCCCACCTCTGGTGACTTTTTCAAAATTTCGCCAAATCGAAAATATTTGAATTAAAAGGTTAAGGAAAAAGAATTCTTACCTTTCACCAAAGAATTCTTATTATTCGCCAAAGGTGGGCTAAAATAAGATCGACCCCATCTGATTTATGGATTTAATTTTAAAAGCATTTTTAATATCAATCTCCAAATCAGTAGTAAAGTTAAAGTATCGATGTACAAAAAAATATAAATAAGAAACAACTGCAAATATATAATTCTTTAAATTGCCAAATATGATAACCTAAGCTGCTCTTTTATTTCAGACATTAATATCAATTTAACTTTTGGCGTGATTTGGCAGAAACTGGAGAAAGTCTTGTTAGAAAAATTCTATATATGTATGAGAAATCATGTAATTTTAAAATTCATGAATCTAAATACCTTATTTAAAACCTAGCATCAGTTAAATGTCAAGTTTAACACAAACAAAAGCGTGGCTGACTATTATCCATACTTTCTTGACTTTCGTTCCCACTTTCAACTGCAAATCTGATATCATATAAAGTTATGTTGTGCACAAAAGTTAGTAACAAGATATTTTTTAATTAATAAAAATTTGAAACACATTTTAAATTTACAAAAGAGTATCACACATTTTTGAAAGTTGTGAGAGTCAAAATTTTTCAGCGTTAATACCTCTGCATTTTTTTAAAAAATTGAGCTGTAATTTCGTTTTTTATTTTTTTTTTTATATATATAGAAAATGTTTTCCTTTTCTACTTTTATACAGTAAAATAAATAATTTAGTCTGTATTTCCTCCTAGACAGATATTCAATTATATTACCTGTTTTTATGAAACGCTAATTGTATAGAAATTGTTTTTATTCCAAATTATTGAATGGCAACAGCCAAATGTAAACAAACAAAAATTCATATGAATATTTCCGGCTGCTTCATTCTAAACTTTTACAGTTTTACTTAATTCACAGCTATGCTAACAAACAGAATTGCAAAATATAGTTATGTGTGCTCAGGAAAAAGGGAACGTGTCGCTAGAAGTAACTCAAGAAATCAATTTAATCAGAAAAAAGAAAATGTAAAAACGAAGAAATTCCTTTCTAAGAGAAAGTTTAACTCAGCGCGAAAATAGGATTAATCGTCAAATCATAGGCAGTAATTTTGATTTACCTATGGAAACAGGTAATCATATTTCCTAAAACTATAATCTCACATAAATGGGTTTTTTTATTTTATTATCTTTAAACTCAAAGCATTACCTTTTTGATGATAACAATTTGAATTCTGTATAATTTTTTCTCCTACTTTTTCAAAATTTAATTTAACATAAAACTATAATGATGTTTTTAATGTTGATGAAACTTTGGTCATTAAACTGGATTAAACCTAAACCATATTTTCATTTTATTTCGAAGTAAATACAATTTTCAATTTGCACTCACAGAATCTATAGCAAATTGATTCAATTCAAATTATGCTTTTTTTCACTTATATCAAATAACAAAATGAAATTTTTTAACCATGCATTCCAGAATAATTATTTAACATGTTAAAAAAATCAATAACATCGGCAAACAAGCTGGTAGCCAAAGGCGGCTACTTATTTATATCCAGAATTCATTCTGCATTAACCCACATTATACCAAGACATATGCCATTTATACTTTTTCAAATTTTTTTTTTCAATTTACTACTTAACTGATTTACGTAAAATATTATTTACATGAAAAAAGAGAACTTTCTGTGCAAAAATTCTATTAAATAATTAATGCTTGCAAAAATTAATTTTAAACTAAAAAATTTAAATTATTATTTTAAATGTATTTCGCTTGCTTATTTATAGATAATTTTCAATAAAAATTCACAACAAAATCATGCAATACAGAGCAATCCTTGTATTATTATTCACAACTCTTTTATTTGTATGAAAAAACTCGACTTTAAATTGAAGGAACTTTCCAACAATTTTACTGGGTGAAAAGAAACCAACAAAATTCAGGAATTTTTACAAAAAAAAATTTGGAAAATGAACGAAATTTTCCATTTTTAGATTTTTATTAATACTGCTATAAATAAATAAATAATGAAATCTACGATAGCAGATTTCAAGTTATGATGTGAGAACAATATTCTTATTTTTTAAGTCATTATTCAATTTAAAACAGTTTGAAACAATCACAGTACTTCTCTGTCTCTATAATTCTCTCTCTTTTTATACGTGCATGTGTATAAATTTTTTTAAAAACTTTCATTTCAAATTTTCTAGCTGGGAAACACAGTTTTGGAGCTCGATCGATTTCGTGACGGTTAAAAAAAAAACAACAACTCATTAAATATCGACGCGTGTGTAATCTGATAGTTTCGTGATTGTTTCAAACTGATTAATGACTTAAATTATTTAAAACAACTCATAAAAATTCACAGAAAGAATAATTTGGAAATCAAGTTGTAACTTTATTTGGCGATAAATCTTCAAATGTGACAATTTCCCGCATTATTTTCTAATAACCCTAAAAGCGAAAAATAGATTTCTCAAAAGTGATAAATAGCCAATTTGTTGCCTACGCGTTCTGAGGCATCAAAAATATCTGTTTCCTACGCATTTTGAGGCTTCAGAGAACCTCAAAACCAAAACATTATGTTCTTGCATGATAAAAAATTCAAGCTGAATTCAATAATCAATGCAAGATTTCTTACTATGTAAACAGGCTGAATGGTTGTACTACTGAAATAAATAGGAAATACAAAACTGCATACTTAAGAGAATGTCACAGTTTAAAAAACTTTTTCTTTTCAAACCTAAATAGAACTGCTATAGCAATATAAGTGGCTACATCACAATATCCTAATGTTTACTTTAAACAGCCGAAAGAAGATTAAATTCATCCAGAAACCTAACTATCCACTTAAAGTGTTTCCGCGCTATTTAAAGAAAATCGGAAAACACTAAATGCATATTCATTTCGTAGTATATTCACCGATAAAAGCATCGTCTCGGATTTTCTTTCTTAGTTCAAAAAAACTTTCAGTTTTCCTCTCTTCACCGCAACCGCAAGCTGTGTTTAAAAGCAGACAGAGGCAGGAAAGGAAAGAAAAAGGAAGAGAAGCCTTGCACTGAAAAAACATTTACAGGGAGAAATTACTTTTCGTGTACTGAATGCGAATAAACGTTTCCTATCTTCGCCTTTGGAAAGGGAAATTTATTTTAAAGTTTCATCAAAAAATGTCACTCACATTTTTGAATAAGGATAAAAAAATAATAAAACAGGGGTGTGTGTAGATGTAGCGATTAAAATTTGTTTTTATCTTTTTCATGATCTTAAACTTTTTCAAAAAATGATTCCAACAGCAACCGCAAGGTCGTTTAAGGCGCAAACGCTTTGTATCAACTTCTAAAAAATAGTTTTGGGACTTCGAAATTAAGAAAATATTACTTTTGAAACCTTTTTTTTTTTAATACTCAATGTCATTTTATTAAAGCCCTGATAGGTTGGAAAATAAATGACATTTTTATTACGACATTTTACGAGTATTATGTCGATGAAAAATTGAAAACAAATTGTACGTTCCATTTTATTTTTCTTCTTTGAGATAATTCTTCAAAAAACTTTTTTTTATATATTCGTTATTTTCTAAAAAATTTTAGTAAGGAAGAAAATGATATGTTTTCAGAATCTGTGATAAATTCTTAAATATATTTTGTTACTAGCAATTAAAAGGTACTTTAATTATTTATTCCATGCTTTATTTTTTGTATCGACTAAGAATTAAAAAATTAATTAACTTCTTAATCAGCTAGAGCGTTCTCCTTCCGTCTTTCTTATAAAGTTGCAAAATAAGGCTTGCTCATTTTCGTACAACAGTAAAGGGATTCAGAATCATTCTTAATTGATTAATTCGATTCATTTCAATCCTAGATTGTGCTGTTTTGCGCCACATTGTTCGTTTATACATGAACAGATGAAGAAACTAATTCTCTAGTGAACTTAAGTTCAAACAGCACAGAACAAATTTTCAATTTGAAATGACTATCGTAGTTATCTTATATAGCTCATCTCACTTTTTGTTTTTTGAGTTTTTTAGTTAGCATATACGCAAATATGCAAGCTGATAAACACTTAACTCACTGACTAATTTAGTTTAGATTGATAAGAATATACAGTCCTGGTGATGAAACTACGAGCCAAATTTTAGAGCTGCGGTGGCCTAGTGGTAAGGTCTCGACTTCGGAACCGAAGGTTTGCAGGTTGGCGACTCGATTCCAACGAAAAACCGTTGTGTACGAGGGTCTCTTGCACGTTTAATCTGTTAGGCTAAATGTCCTCCCGATGGTGTGGTGTGGATAGGGGATGCCAGTTTAGGTGTCGTCCTTATCTCACAGTGGTTCAAAATGACGAGGTCCGCCCCAAAATAGCCCTAATGTTGCTTCAAAACGGGACATTAATGTAATCAAACCAAAAAAAACCAATAAACCAAATTGCATCAGCTTAACTCGTTGTATTTAAAAATTATCAAGCTCACAATTGAAGGATAAAGAGAAAAATGATCCATTGTTGGATCACCCCAGCCTTTTGTCGTTGGTTTGGATTTTCCCGCAAATAGTTGCTTAAATAAATAGAGAACAAAGAACCATGTAAAAACCACAAGGGATGGGAAACGGGGGAAATGTACCAGACTCAAGGCAGACACAGATCGTTGGAAGGCGGTTAAAGATGAGACTAACAGCAAGTGATTCATTTGTGCGGGCGGGTGGTTACATGAGCGTGAGTCATTTTACAGCGAGTCAATCAATTAAATGATCATTTCTTCTAATTTTCTGAATTAACAAGTTGGAACAAGACAATATTATCACTATAGCAGCAACTTTTCTCTTCTGCCATTAAATGACCTTCTCAAATCATTAATTATTAGATCAAGTTTAAGGTATCCGACTACGCTAAAAACACTGGTATTCGACCACATTGGTCATTTTTTAAAATATTGTTAGTTCTTGTAGTTCAGATTTTCCTCTTTCCAAAACAGTTTATCTTTTCTAAGAAAAGAAAGGCTTGACCTATCATTCAAGGTCACATTTGATTCAGTTAAAATTTGTCTTTCACTTCAATTTTCTCAAAACTTTAATTAGCAAAAGAATTCTCCAGAATTTACTTGATATCTCAAAAACTAATACATACACATATCAGCGTGTGTTTTAAATAATATAGACAATGAAATGAAACAAAAGTTTTATTGTTGGCGAAATATTTTTTCACTTATAGGTGTTTTTAGAAGAATTAAGTTGTAAATTTATGGAAAAATGCATATATACGTATATTTTTACCCATAATTTCTTTGCATCTCAAACTGTTTCATAGATTTTGGTTCATTTCATTCATCATTATATTCTATAACTTATGCACAAAGAAAAACAGGATTGCTGCATTACAATTTTGTTTAGAATGTAAACCGTTTTGCTTAAATGTCATTAAAATTTACTACACATTTTCCTATTTCTGAAAATACATTTTCAAATATTTTTGTTGTATTTGCAGCATTTTATATTATAATTGACGATACATCTTAAAACCATAGTTTTAAATAATTTTTAAAATTTTCAAAATATTTCCTATAAACGTAGTTGGATATCTTAATTGGAGTAAATATTCACCACAATGGGTAGAAGAAGTGCTTGTTTCTATAATTGCAGTCATTTGAATTCAAATGCTGGATCTAAAGAGTATGAGCCCAACGCACCATATAATGTCAGCTTAACGAAGTCTGAATTAGCATCTTAACCCTCATACGCCTCTTCCATACCATTTGAACTTAGATTTATGATGATAAATTTGGGAAGTATCATACCCTCATAGCTCTACCACAGAATCGAATTACAGATTCAAGTGGTTCTGATTTCAAATCCAAGTACTGTTCTAGCATCGCAACTTTCCATTATTTCATGAAGACATCTACAAACGCAATAACATAGTGAAGATACTAAGTAAAAGGAATAAAAATATGCCATTAATTACGAAGACATAATAACTTAGCAGTACACTGAAAACCAAAGTTGAAATTTCAAATAATCTACCACAAGAAATCTCCACCTAGATTACTAATAGGTCAAACATATGGTGACATCCTAGTTAGATAAAGCTTCGAAATTCCAATGAAAAAAGAAAAAATCAAGCTCTGAAAAGATAAGAACAGCAATAACTTAAGATCTCAGAGGTGTGAGTGTTAGATAGTGCTTGAATGACTAGATAAGCGAATGATTAACAGAAGAAAGTGAAAATGCAAATCTGGAGGAAAACACAAATTCACTCGTTTTTCTTCCAAGATAAATAACAAATTCTTTGGACTTCAAACATTTCTTGATAAAGCAAATCACCCATGGATAGATAATAGAACGCAAAGAAAGAATAGTTATTGTGATTCTTGCGTAGGTATGAATCATGAAATCAAACAGTAATTGATTTTGTAAAATGCAACGGATATAGCATGCCATAGAGCCTCTCCACTACTCATTTTAGATACGAGTTTATTCTTTACAAAGAGAATAACTTGGCGTAGTAGGATTAACATCATATTCAAATTTTATAAAATAATGTCACACTTTTGAAGAATTACGAAAAAAAAATACCTTTGAAATTAATGCATTAGACGGGACATATTAAGCCGGGGTCCCACGGCGGTCCGTTTCACAGATTTAGTCATAAATCAGACCTCAACCCACTGCGGGACCACACTCCCCCATAGCCACGAGGATGCGTTTCCCCTTCGACCCCTCTTGGTCTGGGCAGTTTTACCGACAAATGGTCGGTAAGTCGACGGGTCATCAAAGAGACCAGAAAACCGCAAGAGCTGTCAAAGGACGGCACGTGGCTCGTCTGCAGACGGGGTATACGCCGTGTAAACGGCCCTTTACAATGCTGTGATAAAATGTGCACCATGTAAAGGGCCGTTCCAACGGCGCGTCCATCGTTCAGACGAACCACACGCTCCCCCTTCGACCCCTCTTGTGTTTTTCTGGTTTCCTTTCATGCCTATAGATTCTACCGACAATTTGTCGGTAAAATGCTCAGGCATCAAAGGAGCCAAGAACACCGCAAGAGGGGTCGAAGGGGGAACGCATGCCTCGTCTGCAGGCGGGTACAGGTCGTGTAACCGGTCCTTTAATGTAGGCAGAAAGATGAAAATCTTTCATTTTGAGCATTTACTACAATTCTACTAGCCAGTGTCCTACCCTAAGGGTAGCGCGTCTTCCTGGTGGTCTGGGTGCCCCAAGTTTGAGTCCTGCTTCGGGCATAGTTGTTCGTTCCCTGTGCTCTGTTTGTAAGGCTGTTTCTACGGCGCGTCCATTCGCAGACGAGCCAGCCATGTGCTCATCCTTCGACCCCTCTTGTGGTTTTCTGATTTCCTTTGATGCCTGTCAACTCTACCGAAAATTTTTCGGTAAAATGTTCTAACAGCAAAGAACCCAAGAAAACCGCAAGAGGGCTCTGAAGGGGGATCGCGTGGCTGGTCTGAAGTTTCTCCTGTCGTGTAACCAGCCCTTTCGAGGTGTATGAAAGATATTCCTTCCTTCCTGTACAAAGGAATTGTGAAAGTGAGTGTCATCTTCATATGAGCTAAAAATACAACTACTGCCCTCGGGTGCTCAGGGTATTTAACCTCAAGAGCTACTACACTCCCTTTCGTGGTAAGGCTTGTACGACATCATTATCACTACAATTGTACTCTGCTGTAATTTATCAATTTGTATGTACAATTCGGCTCTGCTGCAATTTAATTTATCCTAGTTTATCTGTTTTCACAGGCATGTTTTGATAAAATCACTAATGTATTCGTGATTTGGATAATACTGAATTAAATTTTGGAAACTCAAGTTTTGGTTCTGGAATTACATTTATCACTTTACCACTGCTCTAGATCCATTAAAAATAATTATACAAAAACATATATTAAAATTCTAATAAGGCAATTATCTAATCAAAAGATTCATCTTTCTTTAAAAAGTTATGTAAATTGCTGTATTTATGCAGGAGAGAAAATACAATAAATATATCAATTTCATATACATGAAATTAATATTTACACAAAAGAAATAAATTTTTTACATCAAAAAATAATTTCGACAAACTTTGTAAATCAGTGCTTAGAATTTTAAATTTAGGTACTCCAAATTTTGCATTCTGACCATTAATAAACTATAACACTCAATCCTCACACGAATATTTCCCTTCAACTTGAAAGTTCATCGCATCCAAACGCCTGTTCCTCTTAATTTTATAAAGGACAATATGTACATATTGAAAACAAAGCGTAACCAAAGATGGGCTTTCTACTTACATTAGATATACTTATGAATAACTCAACGCATCACATCAATAATAATTACAGCAACTCGCGACAGCAAAATGTACAAATGCAAATTTTGCATTCGAACGCGTCCGCAATTAACATTTACCCATTTACGAATAAGTGGGGAATCCTGCAAAAGGTAGGCCCCAGCGCGACGTTAATTACTGCCTCCAGAACATTCGAAGCAGAGAATTGCAATTGAACAAATAAATGGCGAAACAGCCAGCAAAATTTACGCTAAGGCAAGCACCGGTAGATTACGATTCAAAGCGAAAATCGAATTACTGACTAAAACACTGCTAGTAGGGAGAAAGCAGTCCTTACCCAAAACAGAATATGTTGCCAGATACCGAGCATTCAAAACATAGCACAGTCGTCTGCAACTTTTCTCTTGGAATATTTAGAAAATGCAGTCCTCAGCTCGAGTTTTCGTAAATTCGACACAATTTCTTTTTTTATTCTAAGAGTATGTGCATTGAAAGCATTTGATAACTTCATCTAATCCGACAGCACTCCGGTTTTGCAATTAAAACACCCACACACCCGCCATAGAAGCAATTAAGAAATAATTAGATGGCACAGAAACAATTATGGTAGGCTATTATTAAACGAAATAGAAGGTTTGAGCTGAAGTAAAATTTTTAAATGGGATGCACTTTTCACAAATTAGATAAACAGATAATGAATATAATCGATTCTAGTAAATGTATCGGCCGAAAATCGGACATCGATGACGATCTTAGCTTTAAAGGGTGGGGGAGGACATTTATTTTGGAAAGGAAGCAATATAATCGATTTTTAGTAAATATATCGGCAGCAGATCGGACATCGGTGACGATCTCAGCTGGGAAGAGTGTGGGAGGACATTTATTTTGAGAAGAAATGAATATAATCGATTTTTAGTAAATATATCGGCAGCAGATCGGACATCGGTAACGATCTCAGCTGGGAAGGGTGGAGGAGGACATTTATTTTGGGAAGGGATGAATATAATCGATTCTAATAAATATATCGATCGCAGATTGAACATCGATGGCGATCTCAGTCGGGAAGGGTGGAGGAGGACATTTATTTTGGAAAGGAACGAATATAATCGATTCTAGTAAATATATCAGACATCGATGACGGTCTCTGCTGGAAAGGGTGGGGGAGGACATTTATTTTGGAAAGAAATGAATATAATCGATTTTTAGTAAATATATCGGCAGCAGATC
>JAPMOQ010050344.1:445082-457567 GCA_026543055.1 Argiope trifasciata
GAACAATCATAATTAGGATGCAGTTAAGATATTATTTCGAAACATTACTGGTGTTGATGAAATGGAAGAACAAAGTTACTTTTTTAAATCTCTCATCCAGCTACGCTGCATATAAAAAATATCTTATCTTCAAAACACAAAATAAAGTCAATAAAGTACGATAAATTTAATTAAAAGTAAAAATTAAATGTTGAATTTTAAATTATAATGTGTCTTACATGAATTTTGATAAAATTTGAGTATCGTTTGTGTGTATGTATAAATGCCGTTATGAAAATTCTACTACCGGAAAATTAAATACTATTCAAACGTCAGAATTCATATCAGGAAATTTTACTAATTTCACTTCCAATATAAAAACATCATGGTGAAAATTCCCTATTTATAGTTCCTTAAAATGAAGGGGTAAATAAAATAAAGTAATTAAAAAGTGTCTAAACTAAAGAAAAAAATTATTCATATCATATGTATCTTTAAAATATGGCATTGCCACATTTATAAACTATATTGATCAAATTCTTTAAATTCTATCTTTTTAATGTATCTTTATTTACAAATAAAATATTTTGGTAAAATACATCCAATGATAAAGAGAAGAGAAGAAATAGTTTCCCCTATTACAGTCCTAAAAAATCTCGAAAATCATTTATTTCACTTCAAGATAAGTTTGCAGATTATTTTACATAAAATAAAATAAACATAACACCTAATAAAATTCATCCGAAAAAGAAAAAAGAAAAAAGAAAAAAGTAAGTATTTTTCTTACAATCAGGAAGATCGAAACAACGCTGAAGAACAAACAGAATTAAAGTTTAATAGCAAAACAAAATTTGAATCTTTCGCTAAAAATGTTTTTTAAAAAATGAAGAAATACAAGTAACTGGAGATTCTCCAATTGTAATAAAACGTATTTCAATACTGGAAAAAAAAAAGAGCCGAAACATAAAACTTTAAGTTAATTGAAGTCATTAAATTAAGATTGAAAAAGTTCAAAGGAAATTAGCATCAAAAATAAAAATCATCTTTTCACGACTTTTTATTCGATTTAATAAGAACAGTGATAGAATATTTTTCAAAAAATAACGAAAAGGGCAAAGGAGCAAGCGAAAATCCTGATTAATACCTTATTATTAGATAAATTTTCTTCAGCAATTTTTATTTTAGCGAGGAAACATTTTATCGTGAGATTTTTAATGGCAGAATTATTTTTAAACACTGCATTAAAAAATCAAATAAAAACTTTTTTTTTTTTTTTGATAATCTGCTTAAGTGTGTAACGATGTTTTTAAAAGGATTAACTTTAAATGAAATGTTATTAAAAGAAAATCGTAAAACAGAAAATAAAATAAAAAAAGGTAAAATAAAGTTTATTTTTATATAAGAATACTTTCATTATTAAGAGTGTTTAATTAAGAATGAAAAAATGTATCGTTATGATAACTCATAATCATTAAATTTTCGAACATATGCAGTTTCAATTAATGAACAAATTTTGCATCCACTGAACTTCAATAAAATAATTATTTAAAAAATCATTAAAATTAAGGAGCTTTTAAGTTTTTGTTTAATTTGTAATTACTCTTTCCTATTTGCCCTTCATTTAAGAAATAATTAAAATATATAATCATAAATGGTCAGACATAACGGATAGAAGTACAGAAATCATTAACATTAAGGGACTTTTAAATTTTTGTGTCAAATTTAATTATTTTTTGTAATTATTCGTTCCTATTAGAACTTCATTTAAGTATTGATTTAAAAATAAAAATTCTTTTAAATTTAAACAAAAAAATCATAAATAATAACACAGCTGGATAAACTTTTTCTGTATTTCTAAATGTGAAAAATTCTTTCCAAATATTAAAGATTGTAGAGCAACAAATAAAAAAATAGACTTAAATTTAAATTAAAGGAACTGTTTAAATAAGCTATAATCCAATAAAAATATTCACTTTAACAAAAAATTGCATAATTTTTTCTGTTTACTTACATAAGAAAATTTTCTTTCGAAAACAAACCATTATCTTTCACTTGGAGAAGATTATTTAAAAATTAACATTAATTATTCATTTGAAAATTATTTCCAATGAAGTAACAATAAACAGCATAGCAAACCGCAATCAATAACGAAAACCGAAATAACGGTTTTGAATGAAATCAACTCAACTATTCCTCCGAATGAAGTGATATATTTTCAAACGGAGGGAAATGCAACGCCCTCTTATCTTATCTCACTCGCTGAGAAATAGGTAAGACAAAAAAATGAAAAAATAAAGAAATGATAACTCTGGATGAAAATCGCTACTCATATGTTTCCTTTCAGTGATATTTATTTTATTTTGTTTTTCCTAGCATTCATCTTTCACTCTTCCCCCATTTATCTATACTTATAATAAAGCTCAATGTGTGTGTGTGTGTGTGTGTGTGTGTGTGCGTGTGTGTGTGTGTGTGTGCGTGTGTGTGTGCGTGTGCGTGTGTGTGTTGGCGCTCTACAGGCCAGACCGTTGGACCTACAGCTACCAAATTTGGTACATGTATACCTTGGAGGTCGGGAATGTGCACCTCGGAGCCCTTTTTCCGAATTTTTAATTAGAATTAGAATTAATTAAAATTGAAGCGAAATTTCGAAGTTTTTCCGCTATAACTTCCGAAAATATGATCGCACAAACATGATTTTCACATCAATTTAAAGATTAAAAAATTAGCCTTCAAATGGTATCAGTGTTTTAATGTATAACTTAAGCTTCTATTTTTAACGAATTTTTAAAGAAATAGTTTAACGTTTTTTTTATCACGTGACTGGATAAAAATAAAAGAAATCAATGACGGAAGTTCAAAAAAAAATATATCATCGTAAACCAAATCTAAAGAAATACAACTTTTAGCACGTGACTGGATAAAATAAAAGAAATATAAAATGTGATATTTTCTTTAAAAAATAAATGCAACGCAAAGGTTTCTACAATCGTTTGCAATATCTATATCATTAACTCAATAAATCTTCTTTATTTACGGTAAACCTGATTGAATTTAGACAGGATATGCATTGAAATCCAGATTTATTGGCATATTTATGTAATCGTTTGCAATATCTGTATCATTAAATCAATACTTTTTCCCTTTCTCGCTTTCTTTAAAAAATATTTAATGTTTTGGCAACATCAACGAAAAAAACATTTTTAATATTTTGGAAACATAACTGATAGTTGAAACTGACTGATTTATAAAATTAAAGAATATTATTAGGAAAAGGTGTACTTTTAGAACATTCTGTCCATCATCTTAAAGAAAATATTAATTTCTGGCCAATCAATGTCCGTAATTACTTCAAGACTAATGAATATGTGATTTAATTGAAAATTTTAGAACGCTTTACTCATGGCGAACCAGCTGGTCGCCAAAGGAGGCTAGTAGTAAATAAAAAAACTTGGATAATTGGTCCTCTACTTTTTAATATGCATAAAAGATGGCGCTTCAAGCATAAGGTAGAGACCTGAGTAAGACAGGAGCATACGGAGCAGTTGAACCCCTTCCCCCCATCAAGGGAGGGGGCAAATCGGACAGAAAGTTTAATTTACGTTTAGTATTGTAATGAATTTTTTTAAATAAAATATCAGCTCAGTGTAAAATCCGTCAGTTTTAGGTTAGCTTTTTCACTAAGCCTGAGTGCCATATGTGCAGAGCCGGCCTTCTCTACGGAAAGGCCCGGATGCAAGAACCATTTGAGTCCCTAAAATTTTAGCAAAATACAATACAATAAAAGAAGTGAACATCTGCATATGTATTTAATGTATGTGATTTTGTTTCTGCTATTAACTACTCCAGAAAAATCGCAATTTTTTCAATTTCTTTTTCGATACTTAGTACAGCAAGAGCGTTTAAGCATGATACCCATATGCTTGACCGAAGATAATGCTTTATATAATTTTAATTTCCTCAAAAAGGGTTCAGCATTTATTATATTTAGTCACTGGCAATGTAAAGAACCGGAAAAAATATTACGTTAGATATAGACAAAAGTAGACAGCTGAGATTTGCAAGATGGCCGCTCTGTCTTCACGTCTCTAAAAGGGATTTCCTTATTCATAAATGAACACTTCTCGCCTTTTTGAAGATATCACTGCGATCTTTGATTAATAAAGGCATCAGTCGATGCTAAGTCATCCACATTGGAACAAGATTGTTGACATTTAGTATGTATAGCATTATTATTGTTCAGAACACTGTTTTAATTCTTAATTAGGGTGGGGGCACTCAGGGTCGCGTGGCTCGGATGCAGAGCATCCACCGCGCCCCCCAGATGGCTGGCCCTTCATACATGCATCGACTTATCGAATTTTGATAGTTATAAGCAAAAAATAAACCATTCATAACGATACAATAATAATAACGATAATAATTATTATAATTCAATGTTAAAATTACTTCGAATGCATATATAAGTCAAGTATTCAGTGAATTTCAATTTGAATCAAAATCAGAACATATTCCCCTAATAGAAGATGTAATCTTAATAGATAAAGAAAATAAAACAGTTAAGTGATTAATATATCGCACGAAAAAAAAAATCTATATTTCGTTAATCCATGGCTTTGTCTCTATGTAATAATATGCAAGAAATAATTAAATACTCCTACATATGAAAATAACTGTTATAAAATTTGCATTTTTTTCATCTAAAAATTTACTAATATTTTTTATTTATTAGTAAATTTTTACTAATAAATGAAATGCTAAATCTCTTCATCAGAGACTCCTAAGTCTTATGAGATTAAGGAGTTTCTCTTATAGATAGATTCTTAAGAGAGTTGTAGAAAGCATTCTAATATAAATTTTGCCTTAGCATTTTGTCAGATTTAATTTTAAATTCAATTGTTAAATGCGATACTTCGAGTTAAGACTAAAGAGTGTTTTTAGTTTTAAGTTTAAATAATATTTTGAATTAATCAACGAAAAATGCCGTAGACAAGTTCTACAAACACTTCCATGCACGGTTCTTCATTATTGAAATAATAAAACAGAGGGGGGGGGGCACCAAAGAAGTTTTTGCCCCGACCCCCATTTAGGCTAAGTAGGGTCCTGGCGTGAAGCCAAATAATATTACCCGAATATAATGCAGCCGAATATTTTCACATGCACGAATAGAAATTTTTTAAGAGTCTAAGCTATCTTTCACTATAATGGTTTGTATCAGTATGAAAAAATATAAAAAAAATCTTTCATTATTGTGCAATGGAACTTTTAAGTAATTTCAATTTACGTCTTAATCGACATGCATCTTAATATGCGATCTTTTTTTGACCTTGAGATTTTCATTCATTTTCACGATTCAGACCATACTTAAAAGTATGTCTGTCTGCCGGCACGTCTGTGAGGAAACGAGCATGATAAATCAATAACGGGACTAACTAGACCAAGAAAGACTTTCCTAAGCCTTTAAGTACTGCGGCACTTATTTTTAAAATTTCGGAGGATTAAATTTTTCCAAACAACTTCAGAGGATTAAATTTTTTTTTTTAATGAATAACACTGGCACCCCCCCCCCTTCTTTCCTTGAAACACTTTATAGACTGTAAGTATTCTGTGTTGGAGAAAAAATTTGTTTTATTACACATAAAAAAAAAAAAAGATTATGTGTGTTTTATTCTCTTTGTGATTGGTAGAAGGTAAGTCACCCGTCACATGATATTTGAGGTTTGTTTCAACAGTATTGTTTGAAATATTTAATAAAAATTATTATTACGTTTTAGTAATTACTTATATTGCCCATGACATTGAAACCTTGAGAACCACGAAAAAATAAAACTTTAAAGAACATTAAATTAACAGTGAGTTTTAAATAATATTATAACGTCTTTTATGTTTTCTTTTTATAAATCTTATTTTTAATTCCTGTAAATTTTAATTTTTGTAAGATGGCAACGTTGGTTGCCTAAAAACAACCAAGATTACTGTTTTGATTTTTAAAAAATCAATTGTGTTTAATTTTTTTTAAAAAGAATTAGAACTTTATTACGGAAAAACAAATTAACATAGAATATCCACTTCAATATTATTCGTTAATTCTGCTTTTAGACGCATCATTTGTGGCAACACTAATGATAAACTTTCTAATTTGCTCACTCTTTCTCAGTAACAAAATTTTTTGGTATCTTGGCTAACAATAATCTGAATATCTATGCAATACACATGCAAACTTTGCATCGTTTTATAAAAATGATAATTGGGAGTCAACGGGTATCGGAAGTTGAAAAATTGCAAAGAATAACAGCGAGAATCTGGCAATATGAATAGAACAGCTGATCGTGAAATTGCAAGTTGGTGACAAAATGTAAAATGATTTAATATTTAGATATTGATGACATAAGCAACGAATGTTTTTATTGAGGGACTTTGAATTTTGAATTGGAAAATGCATGTTCTCACCATGGAAAGATTAAGCTATCTACAATGGACAAATACTCACGGGAGTTCTCTGAATCTTTCTATTTAAATCTAAGCAAACTGTTTTTAATTCTGTTTTTAAAGAATAGTATTTGAAAAATGAAATTGTTGAAAGTAGATTCATGTACATGTAATCTACAGAGGAACGATGAATCTCTAGCCATGTTTTAAAAAAAATTATTTCGCTAATAAATTTACATTCTATAATATAAGAGATTTCTATTTATCTTTCTAAAAAAATACATAAATAACTGTTTACAAAACCTAATAAAGCGAAAAAGTATTAATGAATTGAAATATAAAATCACAAACAGCATATTCGCTATCCTGTATTGTATTAATATAATGGTTGTATTATATAAATGATATTCATTTGCTTAATCAATATTAATATAATAAATGTGAATGCTTGGATGGACGTTCGTTACTCAATCACGCCAGAACGGCTGAACGGATTTGGATAAAAATCCAACACAAAGGTAGATTATAGTCAGGAATGGAATATAGGCTACTTTTTATTCCGGTTCGTTGAGTGGTTCATTTTTTATTCGTTGAAAACGCGCCACCACAAAAAAAACTTTCGCGCCAAAACGCTGAGGCCAAATCCCACTAAAGATGAGTAAAGCTCCATGTTTCCCCCCCCCAACAGAATTGAAGTTAGGCTTGGTAGAATTTCGACCGATTATTTCAAACGATTCTATTTATTTTCTTTGCGTTTGATATATTCAAAATCAAATATTGTTAATGAATCGATCTTTCGGGTTCATTCTGAAGTACTTTTAAATGAAAAGAAAACAGAATAAAGGAAATAAAAAAATTTCTAATTTCTAAAAGTTCTTCTGACGAGGCTTAGTAAAATAAAAATAATAAATGCCATTTCTTTCTTGAGCCGTAACTCAAGAAGTTGTCCCCTAGCTCAACTTGCATAAAAATATCAAACTGTCGCCTGTCAAATGAAAGTGCCGTTGGGCTAACTAGGACGGGAAAAAAAATAGTAATAACAAACACAATGTCCTACACAAAGCTTGTCACGTCCTTGTCTCCATCCTTTTTATTAAAGAGTTTTATGTTCATTTTGCACACAATTAAGAAAGATGGATCGAATAAAGCTGGATGACACATACATATTTATTAAGTGACAAAACAATACCACCCTCAAGGTCTGTCTTAGAATGTATCCATGTCATGTAACAGATGACGGTTAAATACTTTGGAGAATTTCTCAAGGTCAGGTTGGGGAAAAAAATATTGCTACCGACTCTTAAGTAACCTCTCCTCGAGTAACAGCAGTTAATATGCAGATAAGATACGGACATATCGCTTAATCAAACAAACAGCATTTTAAATGCTCAGGCTTGGCGGTATTGAATGGGTGAAGGGGGGGGAGGGAGCAGAATTTTTTATTATCATAAATAGTTTCTCCTTAAAAGGTAAAAAAAAGTGAGAAACAGGAGAAATTATTTTCCAAGAAGAAACTTGTTACGCAGCAATAAATGCTAACTGAACAATAGAAACAGATGAGGGAAAAAATGCAAGTAAAACTGAGAAACAAACAACATAAAACAATATAATTCAACTCCTATCTAGATCAACAAAGAATTTTTTTTTTATTATTTTAGTTACTTTTTATTAAATAATTATCAAAACAAATTTTATTAAGTATCAAAAAATTATTAATATTTGCAAGAATTGAATTCGCATTCCTCACCTTCATTGAAAAACGCTGAAATCTTTGCATTTTACCGATTGGGCCACTGATCACTTATTTCAATTTTCCTTACAAACTGCTAAAATTATATTTAAAGTATTAAAAATGAATTAAATTTAATGAATGAATCAGTATTAAAAAAACTGTATTAACATTAAATTTCATCCACTAGAACTTTAAAAAAACCGCATTTAAACTTTAGTGGAACGAATAAAAAGTATATTATTAAGGACTGAAAATTTGTATATTATATAATTAATTTTAATTGCATAATAAAAACAGATATATATATATATATATATATGAGGATCAATTAATAGAATTGCAAAACGTAGTACATAACACTGACATGCTCTGAAAAATACCGCAGCGCATTTAATCCATCTCAACGTAATATATTTGGCGAACATATCACTAAATATTGAAGCTTGTAAACTTTTTTTTTGGAATATCCTTCGTGCATTAAATTACTCTACTTATAAAATACTCGACTTTACAAATACATCCATCACAACATAGAGAAAACATACAATTCGACAATTTAATTTTATAAAATTTCTGCATTTCATTTATTGACGGTAGCATAGGTACTTAACGGCAGAAGTGAACAACAACACCCCGAAAGCCTACGCCTACAATCATTCCGACTCTTTTAATCAGTTGAGTGGGCACGGAATAGAAGAAAACAAAATCCCCACAGAGACACTAGATACTTCAGGACGGACGCTGGTTCACGATTTCCCTTAATTGATTTCGGATTGAACTAACACTGTTGAACAGAAATGTACTGATACGAAAGAATAAAGTGACTAGATTTGCTGAACTGTTACAAAGCAAGACGCCGACTAAGGATAAAATTCTAAAAATAATATAAAATGTTATAGCATAGAATATTTAATGCAATGAACAATAAAGCACATTATTATAATAATAAAAAGTTGAAGAATAAAATGTAAAAAAAGAATAAATTAAATAGATTGTTAACATTTTTTAGAATTTTTTCCTACAACGCAACTCACTTACATACACCATTTTTAATATATCTTATTTTATAGAATTGAATGTTAAAAGGGAGAAATTTTCATAATCTAACATCTATATATAACCATCCATTATGCGTCCACATAAAACGCTAATGTGGACGCAAAATCAGGATAAATTTGTTAATAGCAGTTTGGCAACACTTAGACTTTGCTCGGTGAATCAACACACGGCTTGATAATATTTCAAGCGAACGCGTTTGAACAGTTAACGGACAAAAAAAATTTTACGAGTATAAAGGCCTTACTTTTCTAACCAGCTAGGAAATGCAGTCGGAAATATTGACCGCAAACGAAATTCAACCAATCATGTGAAACTTTGAAGTGACGTCACTTTCGTTGTCGTTTGCTGACTGAAAGTGCCGACGATATTTTGCCGTGTGATAAGGCCTTACTGTTTCGATTTTTAAAAAAGAGTCTTCGAAATTCTTTTCTGATAAATATTCGAAGAAGTTATCTGGCTTATAAAGCTTCCACTAAAATTTTAAAAATTGTGGGCAAAGTACATTTTTTTTTGAATTTGTTTCTGTGATGGATGTATATAGTTCCTAAATAAGAAGTTATTTGTGTTTACAAAGCGCTTTCCTACGGTTCAAGTTTCGAGTGTACTTTATGCTTCACATTTTTAAAAATCTCTTTCATTGTTTTATCACATTTCGGAATAAACTTATTTGAATATATCTTTTGCTAGACTAGAGTGGTTTAATAGATGGCGAACCAGCGAAGCGTTCCAAGAAGAACTGCAGGAGCAATTCCTGGGAGTTGGCGAGCTAAGTGAGCTGGGGCGGAGATTTTAAAATTAAATTAAATCTAATTAATTCTTACTATTGAGTATAAAATGATACAATGTAAGACACCAGATTCAAATTCAAGACATTTTTTAAATAAAGGATTTTTTTACAAAAAAAAAAAATTAACAAAACAGAGTCATGACGAATCAGGCAAATCCCAAGAAGTCAATTTACATGGATAGCGAAAACAGCATTCATTTAACGATAACTATTTTAATTATTTTTAAGGCTAATCTCTTTGTGGTGACATCTTAATAAGGCAGTAACAGCCACTAGACATCAGCGTTCGCTTTTGTCGAATGGATGAGTTCAAATCCAAACATCGCAGGTTCGATCCTTGGCGGAATTCAACCTACACAATGGCACAATTAAAGCCAAACACCATCAAGATATTGGTGACCTCGGATTATGAACGTTCAAACAGATGTGGTGGCGCCACCTGCCCGCAGCAAAGGCAATCAACAGAAAGTCGTCAGACTCAATAGACGCAGCAGCAACTGTCTTCGCTCGCCACAACTCTTAGCGGTATCAAAACACTCTCTTCGCTCGCCATAACACTTGGCGCTATAAAAATCGCTCGTCTCTTCACCGACTCACTGGTAGGATAGTATTGTGGTGACATCTTAATAAGCCAGTAACAGCCGCAAGACATCAGCGTTCACTTTTATCGAACGGATAAGGTACTGAACTTCAATCCCAAATATCGCAGGTTTGATCCTTGGCGGAATTGAACTTCCATATTGGCCCAATTCCGCCAACATCATAGGCCACATTTTTTTCCTTGCGTTTATATACTCCCATTTAGCTGGAATATAGGTACAAAAAAGGCATCTTATAAGTTGAAACTTGGAATATTATTTAAGTTCAGCACAAACAGTCAAAATTCGGGATGGCTCCTGTAATGTTTCGTCATTTTGGAAAGAAAAAAAAAAGCAAAGAAAAAAAACTACAGATAAATATTATGAATTAAATCAGTAACCCACAGCAAGATTTATAAACCCAGAGGATATTTATTCTTAGAAAAATTGAGTACGTATATGCCCACAAAATTTGCCAATAATGAAAAATGTAGAAAGAAATATAAATTCTTAAAAGTTACAAATAATTCGTAATTCACGTGAAATGTCTAGCATTACTCCCATGTTCAAAAGTCATGATAAAAAATGACCCTATTTAAAAGAGAGGGAGGACTAAAGTTTAATTTTTTTCCTTAAAAAAAAAAAGGTAATACTACAGAGCTTAGGACATTAAATATTTGAAGTTCTTATCCCTCACATATAATTACCTCGATACTATAAGCTTAAAAGCTCCTCTAATGAAATCGGAATACCTTTAAAGAATTACTCTGTGACCGAATTCGCACGAGAACATGTTACATACTTTTATCATTTTTAATTAATATACACTGGCGAGACAGTAATTACTCAAGAAAAAAATCGCCAAATTATCTCACCAATGCAGCTTTATTTTCGGATTGCTCCAAGGCGAAAAGGAAGTTAAAAAATACAAAAAAAAAAAAAAAAAAACCCGTAAAAATTAAACTAGAAATTCAGTGAAATTTATCAAGACTAAGAAGATTTCCAGTGATAAAGGGATAAATCAAATTATATTAACTATCGCAATGCATTATGGGAGGCTTTCAAAGACAGATATTGCCATCTAAAAGAGAAAAAGTAAAGCAATTGCTACAGAACAAAAAATATTTGAAAAAATGTATAATTAGTAATAACCTTGAAAATTCCAATATAATTGCGATATTCAACGTCGCCATAAAAATGCAACCATTTAACAGACAGAAAGAAGAACCGCATCTAATGAACAAATGCATCTAATTTTTCCATTAATAATAATAAAAAAGAAAATACTGTACAAACTGTAGATTAAATTAAACTTTTGGAAACACTGATCCTTAATATACAATACATCGCTACTGTGAGCTTAAAAGCTCCTCTAATCAAATCCCACTATCGTAAAAGAATTACTCTTTGGTTCATTCAGCATGAAAGTATACGTACATTATCTTATCATTTTTAATTAATACGCACTGGCTGGACAGTAATTGTAGTGGAAGAATCACAAAACCATCCATTTCCAAATGCAACTTCATTTTGGGACTTGATCAGACGCGAAAAGCAAAGAGGCGTTGCTTTTGTTATTAAGCACCCAGAAAACATAATTATGCTGTCAGGCCCTACAAATGGGGTGGGAGAAAAAATTAATTCCTCCTTTGGCGGTAAGCCAATGTAATTAAAAAGGTGGGATAGTGGGTGTAAGAAGAGAAAATTGCTCGTGTGGGAGATAAAGTGGTACCGGAAATCAAACCAGGCCGTACCTTCCGCTCGTCTCCAATGGCAGCAAGAGTGGACCTTTTTATTGGACTTCTTTCGTGCTTTTTTAATCCATTTTGGGATCTTTTTATTGGAAATTGTAGTTTCAGATAAGAATAATGACTTTTTAATTGCTTTCAAGTAAATAACTGTTTTATATTTTATTTATTACTAT
>JAPMOQ010050344.1:457967-488473 GCA_026543055.1 Argiope trifasciata
CTCATTAGAATTGGAATTCAAATGGCTGTGCAAACCTGCAAATCTGTACTCGCAGAAAAATTTTGAAACTTCCAGCAAATTTGAAATAAAAAGATGCATATATTTTTTTTAAAGTCCGAAAATTATATAAATGAACAGCATTTGAATTCTAGTATTCGATTGTATGGACGTTAAAAAATTTCCATAGTGATCGGAACAAAGGTATGTTTCAGTGCATAAAAAAAAGGAATAAATTTAAAAAATGAAATCTACTATCGCTAGTACCAAGTTATCATTGTACGGACATGATTATTTTTAAATCGTTATTTGTCTAAATTAATTTGTCACTAACCAGTTTAAACTGGTATGAAACAATCATGAGACTCGGTCTCTACCCCCACATCTCTCTCACTATTATATACTAGCCGCCTTTGGCGACCAGCTGGTTCGCCATGAGTAATGCGTTCTAAAATTTTCAATTAAATCTCGTATTCATTAGCCTTGAAGTAATTCCGGGCATTGATTGGCCTGAAATTAATATTTTCTTTAAGATGATGGACGAAAAGTTCTAAAGGAACACGTTTTCCTAATAATGTTATGCTTCCAAAATATTAAATATGTTTTTTTTTGGTGATGCTGCCAAAATATTAAATATGTTTTTTTAAAGAAAGGGAAAAAATTATTGAATAAAGGATTTAGATGTTGCAAACGATTATAGAAACCTTGACTTTGCATTTATTTTTTTAGAAAATATCACAGTTTATAATAGAAAAAAATTATTGAATTAATGATACTTATATTGTAAACGATAATAGAAATATGCCATTAAGTCGGAATTTCAATGAATATCCTGTCTAAATTCAATCAGGTTTACCGGAAATAAAGAAGATTTGTTGAATTAATTATTTAGATATTGCAAACGATTATAAAAACCTTTACTTAGCATTTTTTTTAAAAGAAAATATCACATTTTATATTTATTTTATTTTTTCCAGTCACGTGCTAAAAAAACATGGTTAAAATATTTCTTCAAAAATTCGTTAAAAATATAAGCTTAAGTTATACATTAAAACACTGATACAATTAGGAAGCTAATTTTTTTAATCTTTAAATTGATGTAAAAATCATGTTTGTGCGATAATATTTTCGGAAATTATAGCGGAAAAACGTCGAAATTTCGCTTAAATTTTAATTAATTCAAACTCTAATTAAAAATTGGAAAAAAGGGCTCCGAGGCGCACATTCCCGACCTCCAAGGTATACATGTACCAAATTTGATAGCTGTAGGTCCAACGATCTGGCCTGTAGAGCGCCAACACATACACACACATTGAGCTTTATTATAACCATAGAAGAAATATTTTTATAATCCAATATACAAACTTTTAACATTCTAATTTTTTTTTTTAAATACTGCTCGCAATAAATAATAATAATAACAAATATTATTTTCATCCCTCAAACGTGCAATTAATGGGGCTAGGAAAAAGGTTAACAGAAACTGACAGTGGCTTTTTCTCCGCTTCGTGCTAAGACCGAGCGATCCGGCTCCCGGAGCAGACGGACGGAGGCGCACACCCCTTCGATTAGTGAGGGAAAAGAAAAGGGGCCGCCTTGATCGATATCTCGCAATGGAGATAAATAAGGAACACGCCTCATAAGAGGGGGACAGCCGGCCATTGTACGGCCGCCTGTCTTGCCTTTTTAATCAAAAGCAGCGATGTTTCCGTACGAGGGGAGGAATCGATTATTACGAAACAGTAATCTCAAGAGAAGCCTGAGGGGTCAGGGATGGAAATGGGTGGGAAAAAGCGGAAACTTTCATCAGATCTTCAGGTTAGTGCACATGTTAAGTTTTAGGAATTCTCCAAATTTTTTCTTTTAACTTTGATTAGGGTATTACACAATGGAATTTTTACCTTCCCTAAACAGTAGTTAGTTCCCTATAGAATAGTTCGTTCAACTAATTTTGTATTTTTATAAAGTGAAAAAGTCATATCGTTTAGTTTATTTTGATTCATGGCACCAAGTCGCAAAAAGAGAAAAATATTAAATCGATACTTCGTATCATTAATTGTAATCGAAGCACGGAATGACAAATGAGAAATATTAATTATTTAGGAATTTTCACCATATTTTTTCTTTTAACATTGATTAGCGTTTTATACAATGGAATTTTTACCTTCCCTGATATTAGTTAGTTCCCTATAGAATAGTTAATTCAACTAATTTTGTATTTTTATAAAGTGAAAAGCTCATATCGTTTAGTTTATTTTGATTCATGGTACCAAGTCGCAAAAAGAGAAAAGTATTAAATCGATACTTGGTATCAATAATTGTAATCGAAGCACAGAGTAATAAATGAGGAATATTAATTAAAAAGATTTACTAGAAGAATAACAAATTACTTTAGAATACTTTTTATTGGTTTAAAGAATACTTTTATTAGTGTAAAAGAATTTTTTCATCTTAATTATTTTCTTCATCCCTCCCACCTCACTCCAAACTCACACTACTACAAAAATAATTTTCAGAATAATTAATGTATATTTGATTGTTAACTTCTGAAAATATTGAAATAATATACTGACATCGTGAACACACAACAGTACAAAATTTCTGAATTATAGAACATCAGAAAGCGAGTAAAAAAATCGATTACAAAATTCCATTTTCATAAATATGGAACAATTTGAATAAAAGTATTTAAAAAGAAAAAGAATGCAAAATTTAAAAATTAAAATTCCAAAAAAGTAAAGAGGTTGCATTATTTTACTAAATAACAAATCCATCATATAAACATCATTTTATAATCTCTTTTTTGCAAAAATCCAAAAGGATAATTCGAATTTAATCAGATACCTTAAAAGAAACAGTAACTTCATTTGTTTTGCATACATTGTATTTCCAATAGATGGAAATGGGGCATTTTAAATTCATTTTTATTGTTTCTCACCAACAATGCCAACTGAAAGAAAACAACTCTGTCTAAACTAATAAAAAGTCATAATAAAATTCAAACAGTACATCGCCGAGTAAACATGTCTAGAAGCTATGCTTCAATGAACTTAACTATAAAGGAAAAACCATGAAGCCCTTTTTCCTTTATCCAACACAATGACGGGCTAAAGTTTTCTGCAAATCCCGCAATTTGCAGACCTATACAAAACTGACGGAGGCAAATCGAAATTGCTCAGCAAAACAGCAACTAAATATTGACCTGTCGAGAAAGAGAGAGGTACTTATCTGTTCCAACACAGGTCCAGAATTATTCTACAACGAGTTTCAATAGATCGATACTTTTAGGAATCACTTTTCCGATTCGCTATGCGTCATGTCAAAAGTTGCAAAAATAGCCCTGAATAAAATATATAAAGAAATGAATGACGAAAGGGCTTCTACTTTGAACCCAATAACTCACTGCATATCCGAGAAGAAACATATTCCAATAATTCGAAAAATGTCACGAAGAACATTTTTTTAAAAAAATCAGCAATTCAAAAATTATCAATCAATGTACTGACTATACAAACTTATGGTATATACAAACAGGAACGATCAGAAGTAAAAATAAAATAAACGAAAAATAAAAAATTAGCCTGGTACTTTAAGTAAATCAAAAAATCATCTATAGTATTGGTTAAAATTAAAATATCATTCTGTACTGCAAGACAGATATTTAAAATTCCATTCTGTATTGCGAGTAAGATATTTTGAATGGAATTTTAGCGTTCAAATCGCTTGTAATTAAAGATAAGCCTCAAACAATAAGTGACTTTTCAAACTTCGAAACAGTACCAACGAAGTATCCTCTATAGTATTGGTTAAATCATCTATATAAAAAAAATCCATCTATAGTATTGGTTAAAATTAAAATTCCATTCTGTATTGCAAGAAAGACATTTTTAATAGAATTTTAGAAAGATATAATGAATGGAATTTTGATATAGAAAATGATATTATATGATGAAATGATGAATGAGTATGATATTTAAAATTCCATTCTGTATTACAAGAAAGACATTTTGAACGCATTTTTAGCGCCCAAATAGCTAGTAATTAAAGATAAACCTCAACCAATAAGCGACTTCAAACTTCCAAATAATACCAACGAAATATCATCAATAACGTTGGTTAAATCATCTATATTATTGGTTAAAATTAAAATTGCATTCCGTATTGCAAGAAAGGTATTTTGAATGGAATTTTAGAAACACATGATGAATGGAATTTTGAAATGTAAAGATATTTAAAATTCCATTCTGTATAGCAAAAAAGATATTTTTAATGGAGTTTTAGCATCCAAATTGCTTGTAACTAAAGATAAGTCTCAACCAATAAGTGATTTCAAACTTCCAAATAGTACCAACCAAGTTATCAATATTTAAATCCGCATATACGGTAGATCATTTTTATATTCATGGCACAAATTACACTCTTTGACGCTTAAACACATATTTTGAAAGCAGATCACAGTGTCTCAATTAGATGGTGTTAAATTACATGCCATATCTACATAGAATAGACTGGGTGCTGTCACATCTAAATACTGAGGTGACTGCATCATCAACAACAACAAAAAACGGGCTGTTTATAAATGAATATCCCCACTTTGCAGGTTTATTTAAAAAGCAAAACAAAATACATCTTGTTCAACAGAAATCACAAATAATAGTTGAAGTTCAAATTCAACACATAAGTATACGTTATGGACTCTCCAAAAACATAAACGATATCAAGGTCCCGTACTTTTATCAGTATCTCCGATGAGATGCTTTGAAAATTTGTTAATGACAAATTGTAACAGCGAAACAAATACCTGCTCTTAGATGCAGTCCCAGTATCAAATATATCTGACGTCTCCCTAGCGAAGCATATTTACAATGTTCGTGAGTACATACCCTATGCTCCTGTTAACAAAAAATAGAAGACTCTACGGAAAATCAGAAACAATTTACTTGAATAGTCATCCATTAGTCACTTCAAGCCACTCCTTATTTTTATACAATTACTGATAAACAATTCTATGTCAAGGTTACGAATATTTCTTCAAGACAATAACAATTAATTTCTTCACAAACTACTAATTTCACAAGAAACTCGCAGGGTTCCACGTGATGGTAAAAATAAATCTACTCTGCTTCTCCTCGCGAGCTACTAATCGCTCACACTCACGTGCACGTCTTCTTTTTCTTAACTAACAAGCAAACAAATATTTTCTGCATAATTTTCAAGACAATGGAAATGCACTGCCATTTGGGGCTAGGAAAGGGAACAAATCACGACACCTAGAGAATCAATAAAATATTACCATATGTGCATATCTGTATCCTTTCAAAGCCTCGCACCAGGTATGCAGAAAGGTTTGAGATAAATTATCGAACCCTTTCAATATAACTCGCATTTCTGGTGGGACTTATGATGAACACTTATAAATACGTTGAGATTAAACTTCCAACTGTTATTTTTCATTTCTGATACAAAACAAGAGTTTGTTTTATTTTCTCTTAAAGCATGTGGAAGGTTGGGATATTCATTTATAAACACCCTGTATACTGTTCAATTTAATTAAATTAAAATAAATAAAATCTAACTTTGAAATTTTTTAAGGACTTGTATACTGCGATAAATTTCATCCTTCCGGAGACTGCTTCTAAATAATGTAAGCAACCTCTAAGCTGGAATCCTTACGCCTATCTTCAACATCAAACTACACAAAGGATAGCACATTTGACTCAATAGGGATTTAGTATGCATTAAGCCTCAAAACACTGAATGTTTGATGGTATCAGGATGGACCTGCAAAATTGGGATATTCATTTCTAAACACTCTGTATACTGTTCGATTTAATTTAATTAAAATAAATTAAATGTAACTTTGACAATTTTTCAGGAAGGCTATGTTGCGACGAATTTCATCCTTGAGATTGCTTCTGAATAATGTAAGCACCCTCTAAGCTGGAATAATCACTCCTATCTTCAACATCAAACTACACAAAGGATAGCACATTTGACTCAATAGGGATTTAGTATGCATTAAGCCTCAAAACACTGAATGTTTGATGGTATCAGGTTTCAAACCAAACACTCTGCTATCAGGTCATTGTTGTTACAAATCATTCATTCATAAACAATTTTCATTTATTAATGGAACTAAAAGAATACTAGCAAATATCGGAACTCCCTAGGAAAATATAGAAAATACATCGACAAATGAACAAAATAATTAACATTTTCATACCTTATTTCCACAAGACATTTGCACGCAATAAAAAATTAAATTAAATTAATAATATGCATGGTTAAATAAGAGTAAAATGTATATACTTGGATGCGTTGAGTAAAGATAAAGAAAATATTTTTAACAAAACGAACTTCTTTTACATCACTGACTTTGAACAACACAAAATAAAACTGCACAGCAATGATTAATTTCCTCATTAAAAATACCTTTTAGTTAACGCAGAGTATCACATGTGCAATTTGATTAATAAAATTTCTAAAAGAGTTACACAGGTTAAAGTTTTAATTTAAAATGTTTAGCTGTAAAAATTCGATGGTAGTTAAGAGATCAGACTATTAAAAAAGTCACAAAACAATAAATTAAAAAAACTATTCAGAGAACTTAATTAAATGCTCCCCTTCAAAAAAAGAAGAAGAAAAAAAACGCCCTAAGATAAGCTAAAAAGTCTTCTGCCTTTTTTTTTTTTTTTTTTAAATCTCAAATGCAAAAAATAAATTCCGGAGGAAACGAGGAAATATAGCTTCTGGCAAACAACCACTTGTAAAAGGATATCATGAAAAGAAGACTATTTCAGATTTTCAGGGGCTTATTGGAAACCGTACTGCAAACAATGCACATATTTAAGTAACCGATACGAAAATGTTCCAACCCTAAAGAAGCTTATTGTTATATTCTGGAATAAAATAAATGAATTGTTCAGATTTATAAAGGGGCCGTGGTGGCCTGGTGGTGAGGTCTCGGCTTCGGAACTAGGGGGTTTCAGGTTTGGGACTCCATTACACCGAAGAACCGTCGTGTAAGGCGGCCTTTTGCACGTTGAATCTGTCAGGCCAAAAGTCCTCCCGCTGGTATGGTACGGTATGGAGAGGGAGGGTGCCAGTTCAGGTGTCGTCCTCGTCACCTTGCCATGGTTCAAAATGACGAGATCGTCCCAAAATAGCCTTAGTGTTGCTTTACAACGAGATGTTAATATAACTATAACTAAAACTAAACCCTCTTTCGATGCGTCATGGCTCAGATCATCAACTCTCCAACCTCGTATTCGAGACTATGCAATCAGGATTCTGTGCCATTTGACCTTGAATTGTGTTCCAACTTTTCTCTCCCAAAAAATTGGTGTGGTGCGGTGTGGTGAGGGGGGGTTGCCAGCTCAGATGTCGTCCTCGTCACCTGACCTTGGTTCAAAATGACGAGGTCCGTAACAAAATAGCCCTAGTGTTGTTTCACAGTAATATAACTAAATAACAGTAATATAACTAACTTTCACGTTAATATAACTAAAACTAAACTCAGTTTTATAAAAAAAATAACTTTTTTTTCCACAGCTGCACCAAATCCCGCTTAGCAATAAAAACAGGTGCTTCACTCTCCAGCATACACATATCTACACTTTAATTTAATGCTTCAAATCTATTACTGTAATCCTTAGACAAGGCAAAAGAGAAAAGCAGTTTCATCTTTTCATCTTTCTTTGCCGATTATAATTCACCATCACCGATCTTTGCTATGTTTTGTAAAGACGTGTTGATATTTAATTCGTGTCATCACCCAAAATGTTTTAAATATCAATTAAATATCTCGGACAGAAGATACTAACAACTTGTGTGCCTTCCAAACAGAGAAAAAGGTTATTCTGAAAAAAAGGGGTAAAATGTTTACTGGATATCTTCGTATACTTCTAAAATTATTAAAATTATCAATTTAACGTGCAATTTTTTAAAATTTATAAAAATCACTAAATTTACGCTTATATATATATATATATATATATATATATCCTACGATATAACTTATAATTCCTTCAGTGTAATGAGATAAATTTTTCTTAATCATATGATTACTTTAATCATATAATTTTTTAATAATTGCAATAAATACATCTTATCCATAAGATGATAATAAGCGCGAACTACCCCCATCCTACTGAAGTATCCGGAGTAAAATAAATTAAGACATCATTAGGATGATAACTCGTTTTGAGCTCTGCTGGTTTTCTAATCCCACAGTATAGTTCTTTCCATAGGAGACATGTCCCCTCTTTGGAGTAAAGATAACTTTAATTGCAACTAATTACCCATAAAAAAAGGCGGAAATTAACTAACATGGTAGAAGTTTCTCATCCTTATACTTGGGGTGTTTTCAGTATCTGTTGTCTACAGGATAAAAGATATGAAAAAATTCGTACCCATCCAATAATAATATCGGTGTCCGTTGTAACGAATTGATCCAGTACCTGCTCTCACAGCCGATAGAGGACGCCCCTATATAGACTGTGATTAACATTATGGTGACGTCACATGGAATTCAGTTGCAGTGTGGATCGCGAGTCAGCAAAAGCGAAGCGAAAAGCTGCTGAAGCGAAAGGCATTGAGGCCTGATGTTAGTGTGCATATTGATGTAGATGATGATTATGAAAATGAAGTTTAAGTAGTGTAATGTATGAATTTCGTCTTGTTTTATGTTTGTGTATATTGTCCAACTGTGATGGTATAAATAAAAAATTTAAAAGACAAATTTGGCCAAATTGCTCATATCAAATTTGATGTCATCACACCGTTTAATAAGATTTCTCGCTATATAAAAAAACTAATTTCATATGCAAATACAAAATGAAATTTTCTTAAAAATTACGATAAAATAGAAAAATTCCTAAAATGGAAATTTTTACTATCAAAAATAAAAAAAAAAATACATTCTCCTACAGTACAACATTCAAATTCAAATATTTTTCCACTATATTTCAATTTTGGTTATTTATTTAAAACATGAGTTCTATCCAACAAAGAAGATAACTTTTTTTACGACTATCTCATTATATCTAAACTCCTACTTCCACATTCACCACGAATAAAAAAAAACTTTAATAAAAGACAGAAGTTTAACTTTTCATTAATTAAGAGAAAGAGAAACACACAAAAATTAACAAAGTATAAGAAATTAATTTGATTAAGTTGCGTAAGAACTTAAAAAAACATAGTTCCAAAACTCTCTCAAAGGCAAAACATTAATTAAAGAAAGGCGGATAAAAAAAAAAATCTATGTTCCATTTTTCATTGGAACATGCACATGAATACACTTTATTTTCCAACGCATATCCAATAAAATATTTGCATAAGAAATCAGAAATTTAAGAGTTTACACGGAAAGAAACACGTGTACTTCTTTCAAAAAGATGAAAAATAAAAAAATAAAATGATCTCTCTTTAATGCACTTTTTAATTAGATTTCTGGAAAAAACAACTTCAGTAAACCCGGTTTCTGTAAAGTTGTTTACAGTTAAACTACCTTATGTTTAAAAAAGTAAACATTCTCAAAACTAAACTTTTATTCTCTCGCTGAGCTTTTATTCTAAGATTGTAATTCCAAAATAAAGCAGCTCATCTAAATAATAAAGAATGGTTCGTTCATTATTATCGTATATATGATGTAATTCTTTTTTTAAAAAACAAACATGTGTGTAATTATTTTCATACTTTAAAAAAGATTATCGCAACGCTGAAATAAATTTTGAAAGTACCGAATACAACTTTATTAAATTTATTCACAAAAGAGTTTATTTTTTCATGCCTTGAGAATCTTAATTAAAAGTTGCGCTTAGACTATGATTTTATAATATCTTGACCCAGATCGATAAATTGAGGGAACAGCGTAACAAAATTATTTTATTGACAGCTTTATATAGGTACAAAAACTGTAAATAAAAATAAATTGTTCTCATCTAAGTTAATATTATTCTCAAAAGTATAAGAAATCAATTTGATTCAGTTGCGTAAGAACTTAAAAAACAAATTCACATAAATTTACATAACAATTGAAAATTTTATCACAAAATTGAATGAGTCACCGAAAAAAAAAATCCGCAAACTGTTAACTCTAAACAACTACTCTAGAAACTTGGGTGCATCCTAAGACAGGCATCGGAATCATACGAAGCTCTAAAAAAATTAGAAACAAATTTTTCGCACAATAACGTCTTTCTGAATTTCGATTCGAAATATCTCACAATTCTTCTTTCTGACGGATCGTGATGGCATGGTGGTAATATCTCAGCTTCCATTTTAGATTTAGTTATTTTAATGTCCCATTGTAAAGCAACACTAGGGCTATTTTGGGACGGACCTCGTCATTTTGAACAATGGTAAGGTGATGAGGGCGACACCTGAGTTGGCACCCCCGTCTTCACGCTACATACCACCAGCGGAAGGAGTTTAACGTGCACTAGCTTACACGACGGTTCTTCAGTGGAATCTAGTCTCGAAGTTGAAATAGGTTCCGAAGCCAAGACCACCAGGTCACCGCGGCCCATATTCCTGGGGAGAGGAACGATAGTGAATGTAGAAAAGGAACAACAACTTTGATTATTTGAGTTCAACTAGCCGCGGTGGCCCGGTGGTAAGGTTTCGGCTTCGGAACCGGAGGGTTGCAGGTTCGAGGTCCGATTCCACCGAAGAATCGGTGTGTAAGCGGGTCTGGTGCACGTTAAATCCGTCGGGGCCAAACGTCCTGCCGCTGGTGTGGTGTGGAAGTTTGGAGAGGAGGTACCAGCTCAGGTGTCGTAATCGCCATCTGACCACAGTCCAAAATGACGAGGTCCGTCCCAAAAAGCCCTAGTGTTGCTTCAAAATGGGACGTTAATAACTAAACTCCTTTCTGACTAAAATAAATTATAATACCGCATTTCATTTTTGTCAGATATCCACCGCAGACTTTCTCATTGGTGAATATGAGGTCATTATCCCCCGATAACTGCTCAGCGATTCCTCTTCAATGGTGTGTCCACTAGATCATGACAGCGTCTGACAAAGATCCATCCTGTAAACAACCAGGCGCAATGATTGTACTAGAGAAAGGATCCATATCTGGCGATCCGTATGCACTTAACTATGTCTGCGGAAACAGGTAACGTTATATCTAACGTTATACATTTAATGACAGAGTGTTAAATGGCATGTGAAGAAAAAGTGAAAACGTTATAATGATTTGTTAATAATACTTTAATAAAAGAAGAAATTTTACTAAGCATACAATATGCACTGCCATATATCTTAACCACTTGACATACGAATTTACTTAACTTCCTAATTATATGGCAAATTTAATAGCTTCCTAATCGGAATATTTACTATTATTATAATTCTTTTGATAATAATACGTTTCAAGTGGTTTCTTTTTCATTTTAAATAATTTAATACTTTTCACTTCATTGAAGATTAAAAATGAAAAACTCAATAATTCGATGCCCGTCTCAGGCACGACATTGTATGCGATGTGGTTAAAAGGTAAATAATTAACAATATGTTTGAAAAGCTGATTAACCTATTTATGACTAAGGTTAAAAAACTAGAATTTTTGCATGAAATTTCTATAATGAAATTTCTAAATAACTTTTATGTGAGGGGTGTTTAAAAAATGGAACAATAGGCATTAATGGGTTAAGAAATTTTGAAAGTCATGGAGATCAATGCACGAGCTACATAAGGAAACAAGGGATTAACAGATTCACAGCCACGACTCACGCCAGATATCAGGATATAATCTAATTAGATGTCACCTTTGCTATCTTTTAACTGTAATAGAGAAGATGTCATCTAATGGCATAAATGGTTTGGTACAATTACATATTATTTGTAATTACCGACGTTATTTCTTTATTTACCGACGTTATTTGAAAGTACCACATAAATCTAGTTTATATCGTTACTATATGACTATTTTTTGCTGATTTTATTCTAAAGAACACGGAGAATACAACCAAAATAACATAAAGTTAATAAAAAATGAAAGCAAAAATTAAAATTATTTAATTAATAACTACATTAATTAAGACAATTCTGTTAATTACATTTTGTTCTTGGGTTCCTTGGGATTATTCTACAAAGAAAACTAAACGACTAGTGCAAAAATGAAGTTGAAAAATCGATGGTAACCTAATTAGGTAAATAAAGGGATAGTATCTTATACTGCTCACTTTCCGCGTCTGCGCATGCGCACTTTTTTCTGCTATTTGAAAAAGTGAATATAATGTCTCAAGAAATTTTTCTATTAATATTACACAATATAAAGAAATTGCATTTGATTGCTGATGGACACCTTAAATATAGGAGAAAATGTCATTATTCTGCAGAATCCTATCAGTACCGTTCCACAATAATGATTTAAGCTAAGCACGAATTCAGCATTTAAAATAATAACAATAAAAACAGGAAAAACGTTTTAAAGAAATTAAAGAATGCTAAATATTTCTTTTCTAAAGTAATAAATCGAATCAATTTTATAAGTAATTTACCGATATTTAACGGCACCAATATTTTTGAACTATCTGATTTTGACACTAATTTGTCAGATTTCATTACTTATTTTTACTATCGAGTATTTAGAAGAATTTTTTTTTTTAAATACGGATAACAAATTACAATAGTTTTTTGTATTTATAACAACGTATGTTTTATTATTACTTAAATATGCCAGAAAAATTTAATTGAAAAATTTTTATCGATCGAAAATGCATGTTTATAATTTATTTATTTGTAAACTTATTTCATTCTTTGTTCCGTTTGTAACCATGTGTACTCATTTGTTTATGCCTGTGTAACCATAACAATAAAGTGAAAAAACCGGTAAAAATAAGTAACGAGAATTAAATGAATTGCTTTATTTCACTAAAATTATTTCTCAATGTCTTATTAAACATTAATTACTCGGAGTTTATAAATTTTCATTAGTTTTAAATCTATTATAAACAATTGCTGTCGTTTTTCCGGTCATATTTTTTGTCCAAAATGAAACTGTAAAATTGTGCTCCTAAATTTTCTGCTAAAATTAAGCTCTTCGTTGTTGGCAACGAATCTAGCGCGTTCAGGTAAAACTGGAGGGCGGTCGAAACGCGTTTCAAGCGTTCCTCGACATTTTCAAACTTTTAAGGTATCTGACTACGTTGGAAACAACGGTTATCAACCACATTGAAGATGTTTTTTCAAATTATTATTTCTTGTAGTTCAAACTTTCCTGTTTCCAAGACAGTTTTTTTTTTTTCCCCTAGAAAAAGGAAGGCCTGACCTATCATCCAAGGGAATTTTAAGCAAAACATATTTTTCAACTAAAATTTGTCTTTAACTTCAATTTTAATTTTTGTAAAAATTCTTCACCGTTAGTATGATATCTTAAAACCTACCTAATAGAGGTATTTAGTAAAATTTTCAGTGTGTATTTTTAAATAATATTAAAAACCAACATTTTTATTGTTGGGAAAATACTTTTTCATTTATAGGTGTTTTTAGAAAAATTAAGTAGTGAATTTATGGTACAAATGCATATACACGTATATTTTTACCCATAACTTCTTTGCATTTCAAAACTTTTCATATATTTTAGTTTTATTCCTCATTATATTTTATAATTATATAATTCATCATAATTATATTATCCATCTTATATATAAGGATTGCAGCTATACCATTTTGTGTAGTGCATTAACCATTTTGGTTAAATTACTCCAAAATTTACTATAAATTTTCCTATTTCTCAAAATATATTATATTTTCAAATAACTTTATTGTATTCATAGTATTTTGTATTATAATTGACAATACATCTGGAAATCAGAGTTTCAAATGGTTTTTAAAAAATCAAATTTTTCTAAAATTCTCCTTTGAACGTAGTTGGAATTCTTAAAACACTTTGTAAATCCTTACTTGTTTGTTTTTATTTCTGTTCGCTCTAATGTGCCAAAAACAGAGGAAACACTGATGGCGAAAGGTTAAAAATCGAACGTAATTCCCTGTCTAAGTATATAGTATTACTAAACACCTCAAGTACGCTGGGAATAAAGAAAAAAATTGGAAATAATTTCAGAAAATATTAAAGAGAGATCACGAAATTATCACAACAAATTATTGTAAAAATTACTTTGGCATAAGGTTGTTTCGGTTTATTAAAACGACGATTATAATTCTAAATCAGTAAAATTTCATATAGATCTTACTTCTTCTATCAGTAAATTTTAGTCTATTATTTACCACTTACGTCAGCAAATTTTAGTCTAGGCACACTTGCTAGCTAGAAGAACGTCAAGATGGTATTTTAATTACTTCCTAGAATTGTCTAACATTTCAGATGCCATACTAGATACAGCATCTGTGATTCTGGCTTTAAATGCATCAACATCTTCGCCTGTATAAACAGAGAACACGTTGAACTTTTCCCTTCGCTTACATTATTTTGAGAATAATCAAATGTAAAACCCCTATTTCAATATTAGTAGCGCAATTTGTTAATATAAAAAATTAAGATTAAGACTATTCCATATTTAAAATTTGACAGTATTAGTATTTCAATATTATTATTAGTGATAGTATTTCAATATCAGTTGCGCAATTTGTTCATCTAAAAAAAATTAAGATCAAGACTATTCCATAATTAAAATTTGAGAGTATTATATTTAAGATTTGTTTCGAAATATTCTTGCATAATAATAGCCGAAGTATAACCAATCTGTAAGAAAACTATCTGTAGACTTTAAAACGCTTTGGTATAGGAAATATGTATATACAGAAAGTTGGTCACGTTTTCATGACTAATGTAGAAACAGCTTAAAGTTAAATTAATACATGGAAAATAAAAGTGAAAATTCTAAAGTTCAAAATCACATTTATTTATTTTAACTTACAGCATCATCTAAAATTCATATAAGAAGACTTAAGAAACTTAAGACTTAAGAATAATAAGAAACTCTTATTAATCTTTTTGAAGAACAACTAGTAAAATTAAAAGAATACATAATAATAATAAATATTTATAAAAAAAAATAATAAAAGCAATTTAAACATTACACGTGTTATACTTCAGCCACGATATTTTTTTTGCAAAATTTCAAAAAAATATCGATTATTTTTAGTCATTTTTGTTTATTATATTGAAAAAACTAAAAAAAATCAATTGCAGCTAATTTTGCTAATAGATGAGATCCATAGTTTGAAAATTCATAACATAGATTCCAATAATAATAAATATTTATATAAAATAAATAAATAAAAGCAAGTGAAACATCGCACGTTTTATATTTCGGCCACGATATTTGTTTGCAAAATTTCAGGGAAATATTCAAAAAATATCGATTATTTTTAGTCATTTTTGTTTATTATATTGAAGAAACTAAAAAAATCAATTGCAGCAAAATTTTCTAATAGATAAGATCCACAGTTTGAAAACCTTAGATCCAATAATAATAAATATTTATTTAAAAAAATAAAAGTAAGTTAAATATTGCACGTGGTTATACTTCGGCCACGACATTTTTTTTTTTTTTTCCAAATTTCAGGAAAATATTTTTTAATAAAAAAATCTATTACTTTTAGTCATTTTTGTTTATTATATAGAAGAAACTAAAAATATCAATTGCAGCTACTTTTGCTAATAGATGGGGTCGATAGTTTGAAAACCTTTCATCTAATAATAATACAGCAAAAAAAAAAGGGGGGGGGATTTCATCATCCATGGCAATAAAAAAAAAATACAAAGTTTTGTTTCTAAAAATTTTGAAAGAAAAGCACACCATCCTTCCTTTCCTAAATTCTCTTTATATTTCGAGATGAGGAAAAATGCTCGTGGTTAAAGTTTCAAACCAATAAAAGTAAATGAAGCCCGCAGAGAGCAGTCCGAGCATAAACGTCCTTGCTATCATCCGCCTCGCTGTTTACATCTCCTAACGCAATTCCACTTCCATTTGGCCAACAGGACTCATTTTTTTCCTCCTGGCAAAAGAATTTCCCCGACTCGACCCTCCTTTAAACTTTCTGGTCAATTGGCCATTTTCTGACGACAGGAGCATTAAGGAATCAGGAGGAGGAAAATTTAATATGAAAGGCAGAGATGAGAATAAAAAGTGGGGTGGATGAAGGAGATAGATAATAATAGTTTCTTGGAGCTTCTTTTCTGTATTTTTTAGAAAAAAATTTTGGGGGAAAAAAGTTGGGACACAATTCAAGGTCAAATGGGACAGAATCCTGATTGCAGAGTCTGGAATAAGAGATTGGAGAGTCGATGATCTGAGCAATGACGTAGTGAAAGGAGGAAGGGGGTGCTATAGATGTTCCGGACATCAGTCTTGGGGTCACGACGGAGTAAAGCATTAATAAATTAATGTCACTCTTTAAAGTGAAATATTACCACATAAAGAAAGCTTACCACGAGTTCAGTGGCCAAATGGTCAAAGCACGCGATCCAAAGCCAGAGTTTGCGGGCTCGATGCTCGCCATGGCTGTTATATCCAAAGCATGGATTTTTAGTTTGTTTTCTTATATTCCCTAGCATTCTAGGCCTTTCTTTGCGATGTCAATTAGTTGTTTCTCGAATATTCTGTTCGTGTAGAAAAGCTGATATCCACTAGTCGTGGGCAACTTCTCGACCTTGTAAAGTTGCAAGTCGCTCCTTTCCTTCAATAAACTTGTTTGTTAGTTTAAAGCTGACGGTGTGTTTATTTGAATCTTCGTGACAATATCAAGAAGGGTCGAAAAAATATGTTTCTACATCCAAGGCAAAATTGTACTTAATAAACCACTGATGACATATAGGAATTTAAAAAAAAAAAAAAAAAAAAAAAAAACATTATACTCTGGCCGCCGAAAAAGTTTACAATATCGTTTGGACTGAAGTCCGATTCCAATTAAGATCAATGTTTACACGTGTGTCTCTTACACGTACTTATCTTTGCAGTGACATGCTGCGATAATTGGAAAGTGGCATGAAAAATAATATGAAAGCTGATTGTTTATAAGATTCTATTATTTGTAATTTTAGTTTTTATTTAATTATTTTGTTTCTGTTTTTTATCCTTTGGATATTTATTCATATTGTCACGCAGATCTAAATAAACACACCGTCAGCTTTAAATTAACCAAAAAGTTTACTGAAGGAAAGTAACAACTTTGCAAGGTCGAAAAGTTGCCCACGGCTAGTGGGTATCAGCTTTTATACACATACAGAATATTCGAGGAAGAAATAATTTACATAACAAAGAATGTTAGAATGTTAGAGAACATAAGGAAACAATAACTAAAGAAACAAACTAAAAATCCATGAATTGGATACAACAGCCATGGCGAGCATCGAACCCGGAAACTCTGGGTTTGGATCGCGTGCTTTGAACATTCGGCCACTGAGGTTGTGGTAAACTTTATGCAGCAATATAGTAAATACGAGGGTTGGAACTTTAATAGTGGCAATCCTGCTGTAAAAACGCCACGCAACCAAACCAAAGAATGTCACGTTTACCACACGTTAACTACATACCTACCTTACCTCTCAGCTACCTCTCCTTGCAAATACCTCTCAGCAACCGGTCTATTCGTCCTTCATACCTCAAGCACAGAACTGATCCTCTAACTAACTTGCGGTCTAACTCTCGTACTAATTTGTTGTCAGGATGTTTCCAAAACAAGAACAATGAAGTTGGATAAAAACTGAACGTGCAGCAGTAGAATTGTACAGCAACATCATTACACTGGATGAGATTTAGCTAGATCGTACCAGCCAAAATTTAAACGTCAATCAAACGAATGGAGGCATTGCGGGTCACCAAGAGGTTCGAAATTTCTTTAGAGTCCCAGTAATGTGAAAGTTATGCTGATTCTCGAGTATGACTGTGGGTATCATCCTAAAGCATAGTGTTCCCCACAGCAAACCGCCCTGGCTTTCTTGTGGCAGTAGACCGGTCTAATCGAACTATCAACAGAACAGGCTCTGCTACAGGTGTTCTGCAACTTCCACATCGTTGAGAACAGGTTGTGCACAAATGCTGACCACTATATTGAAAGACTGTAAAACATGGAGACAGGAATCGCCTTTGTATTCCATGCAAATAAATAGTTGCCACTATTAAAGTTCCAAACCTCGTATATATATATTAATATGGAAAATAGATGACGCAGAATGCTCGAAACCATAGGTATATTTGGAATGTGAGGGAAGAGAACTTAAACACTCTTTTATTGCAAACACTTCAATCAAAGAGTTGATGTGAAACTGGAGCAAGCAGGCACCGCACGCTCTCCGTTAGCGCCCCAAAAAAAACATTAATTTTTTCGCTCTTTGTTAGTGATAGATTCTTCATTTACACATACACTAAATGTTTCCTTATATATGTGTGATTATCATTTATGTGTATATATATGTATGTGTGCGAAAATAAATAAGAAAAACAAAACAAGAAAGCATCTTTCCTTGGATTAAACAATACACTCGTCAAATAACCATGACTAAAAAGATGGCATCTGTCCGCAATAGAGCGTTAATAAAGTTAAATCGAATCAAAAGTTATTCATACGCTAAGATCACCAAATTGGTTAAAATTTAGATAAATAAATACGAAGATTTTGAAAAATAAATACGCCGAGAGATTCTGATGATCTTTCCATGTGTTGCTATTTTAGCAATAGTTACAAAATTGCATTATCTATACTTATAATAAAGCTCAATGTGTGTGTGTGTGTGTGTGTGTGTGTGTGTGTGTGTGTGTGTGTGTTGGCGCTCTACAGGTCAGACCGTTGGACCTACAGCTACCAAATTTGGTACATGTATACCTTGGAGGTCGGGAATGTGCAACTCGGAGCCCTTTTTTCGAATTTTTAATTAGAATTTGAATTAATTAAAATTTAAGCGAAAATTCGACGTTTTCCGCTATAACTTCCGAAAATATTATTGTATAAACATGATTTTTATATCCATTTAAAGATTTAAAAAAATTAACTTTCTAACGGTATCAAAATTTTTAATTTATAACGTAAGCTTCTATTTTTAACGAATTTTTAAAGAAATACTTTAACCATGTTTTTAGCGCGTGACTGGATAAAATAAAAGAATGCCGGAAGTTCAAATAAAAAAAAACTATCATCGCAAAATAAATCTAAAGAAATTATACTTTTAGCACGTGACTGGATAAAATAAAAGAAAAAAAAATGTGATATTTTCAAAAAAAATAAATGCAACGCAAAGGTTTCTATAATCTTTTGCAATATCTCAATCATTTTATTCAACAAATCTTCTTTATTTACGGTAAACCTGATTGAATTTAGACAGGATATGCATTGAAATCCCGACTTAATGGTATATTTCTATAATCGTTTACAATATCTGTACCATTAATTCAATAATTTTTTTTTTCTTTTTCGCTTTTTTTAAAAAAACATATTTAATATTTTGGCAGCATCACGGAAAAAAAAACATTTTTAATTTCAGGCCAATCAATGCCCGGAATTGCCTCAAGGCTAATGAATATGTGACTTACTTGAAAATTTTAGAACGCATTACTCATGGCGAACCAGCTGGTCGCCAAAGGCGGCTAGTTTTAAATAAATGAGAGCCAATGACACTCCTATTATATTGCAGCTGTTAAAAATAAAAACAATAAAAAATGTACAGTTTGCTACAATAAAAAAATATAAATAAGGTAAAATTTTAGAAAAATTTCTTCAATGTCAAACTGTAAATAAATATTTACTAAAAAATTTTCAACCCTTTTCTTAAAAAAATCCTCAAATGAATATTTTTGGAAGTATAGAAAGAAATTGATGAGTAAGAAATTTCAATTTATGAAAAGAAAACTGCATATACGTTGCTAAAAGTTTGGAATTTAATGAAAATGCAAACAACAGCAACATTTTAAAAGATGTTATACGATATTTACTAAAAAAATATACCATACATTTTTAGTAAATGGAAACTATAAAACATCTTCAATTGAACATTTTACAAAAGTTCACCAGAAAAAAAATGAAGTAAAAGATGAAGAAAGAAGAAACGCTTTTAACCTAAATAAAAGGGAAGGTTGGTGAAAGCGGAATGATGGTCCACAGCACCAAAAAGCACCAAACTAAAAATGTTTTCTTTCTAACAAAAACATTTCACAAAAGTTATCTACTAAGAAAACTTCCAGAAGCATTGTTCATTTTTTTTTCCATTTTAAGGGAAAGCAAAAAAAACACAATATAAATAAATATTTCGGAAACTCTGTCTTGCATGAACCGATAGTTTTATGAACATATAAAGCAAGTTACAAAGATACTTACTAGAATGAGATACGTGCACTTCTGCATTACTGGCGGACTATTTTTAAACAATCGAGCTACCTAAAGCACTTACGGAACTATTTTATTTTCCGACATTATCAAATGGAAGAATGACATAAAAATTGAAAAATGAAAGAAGTTTTTGATGTGAAGCGAAAATAAAGAAACAGGGCGATATTTTAGTAAATTTTTGGAGCGAAAATTTTATCTCTGAGATTCATCTTTGAAAAAGGAAAAAAAAAAAAAAAATCGGAAACAAAAAAGGAGAAAAAGCAATTTTATTTTTGACCAATTACACCTCAAAATTTTAAAGACAAACTAATTTTATTAGAATGCGATCTGTCGATTTCAGAAATGCTGCTCTTATCCATCGTTTCCAATATTTTATTTTCTAATATAAGTAAGTACATAAAATATTGCAAATATTTAAGGTATCCGACAACGTACAAAAGAAAAATTTTGAAAAAAAATTGATTTTTTTTTAGAAATTATTTATGAATTTTAGATGTGTTGTCAAATTATTTAAAAATATAATATATTTTCGGAAATGAGAACATTTGTAGTAAATTTTAATAAAATTTAACTAAAACGTTTATCACTTTACGCAAAACCAGCGGGTGACCGAGCTCCGCTCGGAGAAAACAGGTATCGAAGCTAACTCGAAGATTTAAATTTTCAATTGTGATTTATCAAAACAATACATGCCATAAGAAAATTTGTGAAACCATTGGTGAAAAGATAACCGGTTAAAGTGCACCATTGTAAACTATTCTAAACAAAGTTAGAGTTTGGAAAGGGAACTATTCTATACAAAGGTAAAGTAAAGGTAAAGATTGAAGTGTGTTGAAGTTCAATATTTTTGACAAATTTATTTAGAAAAACCAAACATATATACATACATAAGAAACATATTATAAACCTATAACAGCATAAACATAAAACTTTATTAGTTCGCCATATTGGCTATAGATGGCAGCACGTTACCGCTTGAAAATTTAAGTAGCCATTATGGCGAACTAATAAAGTTTGAAAATATCCTATCTGTAACTCCGAACTGCTCGACCGTAGAGCTTCAAAACCGGCGCCAATCGATTCCTCGTGGCCAAAAACCTTAGACCCTCAAGTTTACCGGAGTTTATTAATTCTGGCGCGATTTTCGACTTGACAACCATTCCTCGTATTATAGTATTAGATAGATTGTAAAGCAGCAATCCAATTTTTCTTTGCACACAAGTTATAGAATACAATGATGAATGAAATGAACAAAATCTCAGAAAAATCTTGAGATTCAAAGAAGTTATGGGTAAAAATATACACATATATGCATTTTTTCTGTCAATTAACAACTTAATTTTTCGAAAAACACCTATAAATGAAAAAGTATTTCACCAACAATAAAACTTTTGGTTGATTTCATTGCCCATATTATTTAAAATACACGTAGGAATTTTTATTGAAGTACCTCTAACACTAATGTGTTTGAGCTATTATGTTAACGATGGAGAATTAAAGTTTTAAGAAAACTGAAGCTACAGTCAAATTTTAGCTGAAAAATATATGACCTTGGATGATAGATCAGGCTTTTCTTCTCTTAGAAAAGATAAACTATTTTGGAAAGAGAAAAGTCTGAACTACAAAAAATAATAAAAAAATTTTAAAAATCACCAGAGTGGTCGATAACCAGTGTTTTCAACGTAACCTTAAAAAAATTCGAGATTTTGAGGATCTTTACATTTCGCACCCACCTGTTACCCAAAAACACAAATCTTGAAAATTATGCCTGTCAGTGCGTAAACATAACTTAAAACACTTTGAAATAATTGGATGAAACTTGGTATTTGGTCTTTAAACCAAATTTGTAGAATTCCATAAAGTTTTGGGGAAAAAAATGTCCAACTCTCCGACAGTCTGAACATAAATTAATAGATAAACTACAAAACATTAAAAAATTAAAAAAGACAAGAAATAAACATTAAAAAAGAGAGCGTTAGACGAATAAAATGTATAAGTACGCATTTATCTATATGTTCTAAACACGTATTGCATCGATACATTTTTAATGGAATCATATAATTGATCATAAAACACTTTGAAATAATTGGATAAAATTTCATCTTTAACCAAATTTGTAGATTTCCATGAAATTTTGGAGAAACTTTTTCTGTCAGCCTGAATATGAATTAATACGATAAACTGCACAAGGGAGAGAGCTAGAAGAATAATATGTATAGATACTTATTGTTCTATACATGTATATCATCTATACATTTTTAACGGAATCATAATTGATTGGCCGGCGTCCTGGCATAGGGGTTGCGCGTCTTCCCCGTGATCTGGGCGTCCCTGGTTCGATTCCGGATTCTGACATGGTTGTTGCACTTCTGTGTTTCATCTGTCAGGTTTGTGGATGTGCCCCCCGGTAAAAAGGGGTTGTGCAAACGAATATAACGCATGACGTAGCTAATGCAATATTTCATGCATAATACTGATATGTACAAATGTCTTGATTACCCCCCCCCCCTTTAAAAAATTTATCGCCAAACTTGCATCTAAATTCTTCAATAACTTAGAAAATATTGACAATAGCTCTATTAGTAACATTCCAAAATACAACCCAGATGTTAAAATTAAAAGACCCCGTAATGTACTACTTTATAATTAACGCTATGTATTATCACCTAATTGTAATTGCATATTCTAGTATATCTCTCAATTATTGTTCTCAAACTTAACTAAAGAAAATATCAAGTGACTTGTCCAGCATACTCCATCACACTCCCCCATGCTCACAACCAATCAAATCTTGTCCGGCCCCACTCCACCTCACCTACCCACTCAGCTCTCCCATCCCATATAACCAGAATCTCCGGAGATGATCACGGCATTTACACTCACCCTGACAACAACCAATCAGATCGAGTCCTGGCACACGCCACCTCACGCACCCACTCAGCTCCTCAAGGCTATTTAACCAGCTGCATCCTGAAATTTCGAAGACGATCACGGCATTTTATTGACCGCTAGGCTTCACCTTATTTACCATCTTCGGGGATAAGCCCCTGCCGGGGCTAGGCGCCCCGTCTAATCCAACTCATAGATGATCACGGCATTTACTGACTGCAAGGCCTACCTAACGCTACCATGAACGAGGATAAGCCCCCCCTGGGGCTAGGTGCCTCGCTAATCCAACTCATAAGTTGTACTCTTGGCCCTAATTGACTCTACTGAAAAAAAGAGAGATGCTCACTTGGCTTAAATCGCCAACAGATAACTGTCAGTGGGTTTGGAAAGTGTCATAAGAAGCAAAGTTTCCGATCGTTTATCGATCTGAATTTTCACAAGGATGAAAGCATGGTGACTGACAAATGCAATGACTTAAATACGTGAAATTCATTATGCAATATTGTGACTAAAATTGTAGTTATGGACCAGCTTTTACTTCCTATCGATCAAAAAAAGCCGCCAAAAGTACATATTTGGTTTAGAAGATCAAACAGCTCGACGCCCTATTTCATCGAAAAAATCTCTGTGTATGTGGTCAAGTATACGCTTAATTTGTCTACTAGTTCATAATACATACAATGAAATAAAAACTTTTTTAATTTGCAGATCAAATCTACATTTCAATTTTCATTTAAAATTTCAGCGCAAAATCAAGATACAATATACAAATAACGAATGGTGATGATTATTAACCGCATCGCATACAATGACGTGTCTGAAACGCGCATCGAATTATTGAATTTTTAATTTTTAATCTGCAGTTAAGTGAAAAGTATTAAATAATTTAAAATGAAAAAAGTCACTTGAAGTGTATTATTATTAAAGGAATTAAAATACAGTAAACTCTCGCTACAACGATACCCGATACAACAATAACTCCCTCTACTACAATAATGTTTTGTGGTCACGGTGATTTTGCATATAAACTAATGTTAATCTCCCCTCAATATTGTGATATTCTCTAAAACAATAAACCTCTGTAAAACGATTTTTTTCAATCTAAATTTCAGTATTATTTTCTCCCTTTATAATAATATTTTGATTTTCAAATGCTTTTTTTTTTTTTTTCGTTTTCTTTTGTTATTTTTTCCGTCTATTAAGACTCATCGTGGATATTCAACTTATCCCTGAATAAATAGCTATTGTTCAGATTTCAAAACAGATGAAGACCATCCTTTTGGGAATTGGAGTGGGTGAGGGGGGTGAAGTGTAAATGTATGCCTAGTCTCATTTCCCAGTAAGCTTTGGAATTCTGATAAGGTTTAAGGACATCTAGACCTGTCTGGTCACCTTGTCACAGAACAAGTGCCCTTTGTTAGAGGAACAGGGGGAGATGGAGGCGGGGTGTTGTTAAGTGACGTACTGAAAAGTGAGTTCAAAGGTTGTTTTATAGTCTTTAACGATTTTGAGTTCTACGCGAAACATTTGGTTTAAACTTTTCTTTCTTTCACGCGATATTGTTCCCTAAAGGCCTTATCACACGGTGAAATGTTGCCAGCACTTTTCCGTTTCTACCCTCAAAAACCGGTCAAGCAATCGTCAACTTATTCGAAAATTGGTATTGGTGAACTTAACAGTTAAAAAATGAATAAACAAACAAAAATATTGGATTATTTTCAATAAAAAGTGTTTTCAGGTATGTGAATATTTCTGTGCTTATTTTCTGAATTTATCTTATTTATTTATTTTTTTAGTATTTAAACCACTATTATTAGTATTTTACAAATTAATTTCTTCTAAATATAGACTTAAAAGTAGTATGTTATGCACCTTAAACTAAAAATAATAAAAAAACTCTTATTAAATGCCAAAATATGTGGGCCTTCGATATAACAATATGCCTCTCTACAACAATATATTTATTTGGTCCCTAAAATATTGTTGTAACGAGGTTTCACTGTATTCCAATTAGGAAGCTATTAAATTCGTCATTAAGTTAAGTGAATTCGTATGTTAAATGGTTAAGCTACCGGGACGGAATTCACCACGCATTTACGGTTAAATAATACCTTCTCTACATAAAGAAAGATTTCGGATATTAGAGAGGATAAAAAATACAGAATAAAATACAAAGTATTCTGAAAAGGTCACAATGAATTTCTTAGGAACTAATATGTTATTCTTAGCCAATGATGATATCATACCCTCTTTCTTCTAGAAACTCCATAATCTTTATTATTCGTACCATGGATATGGGCACGGAATGGACAACATTTTGGCATCAGCCAATAAATTTCCTACAGTGGGTTTGGAGAAAGATGTAAGGTGTTTGTTCTAGGGCAGACAGTAACGCCCACGTAAGGGCGGGTTGTAGACTTTCCCAACAGCCCTCCTGTGTATCGTAAAAAGGTGACTATTGAGATCCCAATACCCAGGAAGGTAACCAAGGAGGGCAGGAGCTACTCAGCCATGCCAAAATTAATTTCCGATTGCAGAAACTATGTGAGATAATGCAAGAATTAGGTTGACATGGGCATCGTATACAAAAAGGTAGAGAAACAGTGAAAGGCCAAGAGTCGCGTGACCATAAAGGAAATATTAACTATGCTATAGGCGGGAAGGAATTGTAGGGTTATAAAGATTATAAAGAAACTATAGGCAAGGGAGGGGATTGTAGAGTTGAGAAATAGCGTTAGGCTAAACTGAACAGCATGCGGCTATTGTGACTTTAAACAGCTTGATGTAAAGACAAAAGATGGTGAGATAGTAATGAGGTGCTTTGAATCATCGTAACGCATTTGAGGAAATTGGATCGTGTAAGGTCAAAGGACTAACCGTCTAAAATATCGTCCGCACTTTCCGTCAGCAAACGACAACGAAAATGACGTCATTGTGACGTCACTACAAAGTTTCACATGATTGGTTGAATTTCGTTTGCGGAATACATTTTCATCACTATCGTCGGCATTTTCTAGCCGGTTAGAAAAAATTATCGAAAATGAAAAACTTGCTTGACCGGTTCTGATTGTAGAAATGGAAAATAGCTGACAATAATTCGCCGTGTGATAAGGTCTTAAGGTACTTGATTGAATTTTACAACGGATAAATTTTTAAATACGTCATAACAGATACAATAATTTTGTGATAGTGTGATAACGAAATTATGTAACTCAAATACCAGCTTAAGAAATGAGCGTTCCAGAAGAAAAATCTAAAAGTGATCAATCGTCATCCGAAAGTGATTTTTAAAAAATCGAGCATTACAAATCACTCCCAAGAAAAAATAGTTCAAAATTAAAATTAATGTTGAGGATGTTAAAAATTAAACTGGCGCTATTCTAATGATATATGAATTAAAACCATTATATTTCTAAACGATGACTATCATTCGACGATCTATACATCTGGAGTCATTACCCGCCAATTTACCAAGCGAATGTGAGTTATAAAAAACCAAATTCCATAAATTTCTCCTCTTTTCTACATCATATCAATAAAAGAGTATTCAAGCCAAGGCGAAATAATTAAAATATAACACAGGTTCATATGCAAAGCAAACGTTCAATGTAATTGGTGTTAAATGTAAAGATTCTCTTGACAGGTTTGGATTAAATTAAAAAAATATTAAACGCCTAATAAGTAGCCATATTTCAGAATTAAAACAATGACAACTTTTCATGAAAAATATATGGGCAAACTTTTTCATTGAAAGAAAATATGCGTTCTTAGAAATCACTTTTACGTGAAGCAACAGTAACTGTTACGTTCATAGCAAAAGCAAGACATAGCATCAAAATCATAATTTACAATATATCATACTAAAATGAAAAAAAAAAAGATTTCAATAAAAGTGAACAACAAAAAAAATCCATTACGACACTTTCCACAAAGACATTAACTGTCCCCCATTTAAGAAGCAATTTTAAACATTTCATAAGTAACCGCATTTCAGAATTCAGACACTGACAACTTTTCTTGCAAAAGATATGGGCAAACTTATTTGACTGAACGAAAATATACGATCTTAAAAATCATATATTCTTAGAAATCACTTTTTTGGCTGAACGAAAATATACGTTCTTAGAAATCATATATTCTTAGAAATCATTTTTACGCGAAGCAACAGTAGCTGTTACGTTTATAGCAAAAGCAAGACATAATTGAATAGCATCAAAATCATAATTTACAATATATCATCCTAAAATGAAAAAAAAAAGATTTCAATAAAAGTGAACAACAAAAAAATCCATTACGACACTTTCCACAAAGACATTAACTGTCCCCCATTTGAGAAGCAATTTTATTCCGCGCGAGAAGTGATGATGATCGTGAAACAGCGGACATTATCATCTTTTTTTAGAGGCAACTACTGAAGTTTTTTCAGAAGCCACCATAACAGAGAATTAATGTAATATTTTTACTACAGAGCTCTTTTTTCCCTCATTGTAATGATGGATGCTGCTTTGAAATTCAAATTCAACACCTATTTCTCGGGGATAAAAAAAGGGCCTTTTAAATGTCTTTAAAGGGGGAGGGGGTGTAGAAAACATTCACAATGTTTGGATTACATTTTCCAGAATTCAGAAATGAGTATCCATAGATTATAAAGGAAAGATTATGGTGGCTGCAGCTTTAAATTTTCTTCTTAAAAGACGTCAACTACTAAAATTGTACAATTTAAAAGAATTTTTTTTAAGTAAAAAGACTGTGTGTGTGTGTGTGTGTGTGTGTGTGTGTGTGTGTGTGCGTGCGTGCGTGCGTGCGTGCGTGCGTGCGTGCGTGCGTGTGTGTGTGTGTGTGTGTGTGTGAACGGAAATATTGTCTGCAAACGAAATTCAACCTATCATGTGAAACTTTGACGTCACACAAGTGAGGACACTTTCGTTGTCGTTTGCTGACGAAAAGTGTGGACGAGTGATAAGGCCTTTCCATGAATGCTTAGGTAACGTCAACAGATTTTATTCTAAACTGCTATGGATCTACATTTCAAACTCTAAAATCGAAAGCCAGATTTTATCAATCTAGCTCTTTCTATTCTTTATTAATCATTCGATCTCAATAAACTCCCATTTGAATGCCCGTACCAATCTAGTTCAAATCACTTTTAGTTACAGCGTTAACACACAAATATAATTTCAAAAATAAGAATTTCAAATTCGGGTGATATGAAACAAAGGGATTTGTGAAAATTCCAACTGTATGGTAATAATAATACTTTCTACGTATATATTTAGTATGTCAGAAAATAAGATAACATGGATGTGCTGTAGTATTGCATGCATCTTTTACATGTTTAAATGGATATAAATGTTAATAAAATTGATATAGGATGAATCTTTCAATAAAGAAGTTAGGGGGAGCGATCGCAAATCAAAAAGTTAAATTTTGAACCATTTATGGAATCGGATTTTGAGAAGCTTCCTTTCAAAGTTGGTGATTTTTTCCACCTTTTATTCAAAGATTCAGCCTACAGATTATTCTAAACACCAAAAATATTGTTTTATTAATCTGTATCTTCAGCAGCTGTGATGAGTAGTTTCATCACTTATATTTAAGATAATAAAAATTTAGATTTTATATTTATAATGAAATATAGGGTTAAAATGAATTTTGTAAACTATATGAAATTTTTGACATCCTTTTTCTTTTGTTTTGATTCATCATTCTGAAAAAAAAACACATAAATTAATAGAGAAATCCTGAGCGGGTTAATAAGATAATACCACCATATGAGCCAAACCTACCCCTTAAAAAAAAAAGAAATATTCTAAAACATAGCAGTAATCAAAATAATTCATTATCCGGATATATTATTATTTTAACCAGTTACGATAATTTCTATTGCATTTCGTGGGCGTCTTCTTTGTTTTTGTTGTCGTTTGAATTCTTTATTTTTTTTTCTTTTGCATTATCTTAACTGTAAAATGGGAGCATCTTTAATTATACTATTTCAAAGAGACATAAAAATAAAATTAAAGAACTCCTTTTTTTTACATGTTTTTTCTCTTTACATAAATAATTCTTCATTGCCTGCAGAGTAAAAGAAAAAAAAGAACATTGGCTAACAGCTTTAACAGAACAAAAACAATTAGTTTCCATTAAGATAGCATGCAAGCCGAGAAAGAAAAAGCTGAAAGAAAAAAAAATTGCCTTATAAAAAAATGTGGGCGGTTAAAAGATGTACCACGCGCAATCCAGAAATAAAGAAAAAAATGGTACAATTACTGTAATTCAAAGGAATTAATTGGACAGGAAAGTTTTAAAATCCTAATTAAGTTTCGGGTTCAATTATTTGATTATTATTTAGCATCGACAATAACAACAGAGATAAAAGCAGAAATTTAAAATAAAATCGAAAGACAAATAATAACGGTCAAAAAGTACACGAAGTAGAAGCAGAATGAAGAAAAATAATTAAACAACCTCAAAATACAATTTTAATATAGAATATAACACAGAAACAAACAAAATGTGTGAAATATAATAACCTCTTTATTTAACTAGCCGCCTTAGTTCGTCGAAAATATTTGTTCATTTGGCTTTAAATAAATATCTTATGTAGATATAAGAGATATAAGATTGATTTGAACGTTCTCAATTTCATTAGCAAAATATTATTATAGACATTTTTGATATTTTAATATCCTTACACTTGTTTCTTTTATAGTGAACATAACATATTCTAATGGAGTTGAAAACTTTTTAAAATGTTAAAATTCGGTTAATTTATATATTTTAATTCCGCATTTATCTCTGACAATGCTGAATCTTCCTTTTCTTAACTTGTGTTTAAATTTCTCGGATAATAAACATATCTCATTTCTTTAGCTTTAAACAGTAGAAAAATATTTTATCAAACAGTCAAAATGGTTTGAATTTCATTGTAATAAAAGAAGCAATGTTCAGAATCAAACGAAGATATTAAAATTGTAAAAGAAAAATGACATGAAATGATATATTTTTGCAATAATATTTCTGAAAACCATAGCGATAAAACAACCTTGTGCTTAAATAATTAAAACTTCAGAAAGAAAAAAAAGGTCTAAGGTGCCCGCTGTCACCCTTCAAAATATATATGTACAATATACGATAATTCTTAGTCAAACAGTTAGTCATGCGAAGCGACAACACATACACACCTTTTCTTTTATTATGAACAGAGATTCTATCTCTGCTATCATAAAATATCTCAAAATCTTTTTTTTAATTAGTATTTTTTTTAAGAATGTCGTAAAATTATCCAACATTTAAATGAACCAGCGGGTGACCGAGCTCCGCTC
>JAPMOQ010050344.1:493473-506932 GCA_026543055.1 Argiope trifasciata
GAGTAACGTTATTTTCTTTAAGACAGAAGTAAATTCAGCATTTAGAGGCTGAACTAAAAATTTATGGCTATAGAAGAAACAAAATGTAGAAATGTACTAAGGAATTTACTGCCAATAGTAATACATAGAAGTGGAGACGCATTCATATGCACTTGCACGACTGATTCCAACTGCTAGTCAACTAGAAATTATCAGCACTATAACTAGCAATTACCAGCACTATAATTAGCAATTATAGTGCTGGTAAGCACTAGAATTAGAGATCAACCAGCCACTTTGACTCGTCTAGTAAATTCGGTGTAAATGAAATTTAGAATTTTCTGTTTCATATTACTCTAAACTACTTATTATTATTATTACTCTAAAAATTAATTCTGATATAACAAAAATTGGAATCTGCAATAATAATGCTTCCTGTATGATATCGATTTTGAGTATACTTCTTAAATAAACTGTTTTGGATATTATATATCAAACTAAAAGTTAAAGAATTTTTTCCTCCATTCCCTGGCCTAAATTCCATCGAGCACTTATGGAAAACTCTCGTTTAAAATACTTAAATATATGCAGTTTTTTAAAATTAAAAATCATTTAATAATTACTTTTGAAAACAAGAACAGGGCTTCATATCTAGCTCAGGGACATGAAATGTAACTGGATGAATGCCAGGAAAATTCATTGAAGTTATTTTAGCTACGTAATATTCTTAAAATAAGAAATATTTGAGAAAATATTCACTATTATGTGCGTTGTACGAATGCTTATATCGTTGCTTAGTTGATGGATTGTTTCCGTTTTCTAAATATTTTAATTATGTATGCAATAACTTGTCGTAAATTTTTCATGAAAACAATTAAATCCCAGTACATATATTCCAAGTTTCTTTCAACAAATTCTAACAAAAAGACAATTGTAACTGTGCATTCATTGTTTATCTTTTTATGAAGGCTTACTGAGAATTATTATACAGTTCATATTTCCGCATTTAAATCGGGAATTATATCTGTACTTTAACATATTCACAGATGTGAAAGCTATAGAGTTAACATTTACTATGAGACATAATGTCACAAATATTATAGCATTTTGATTTTTTCGATTGAATTCAATGTAACAAGAAGTCGCCAATCTGTTTCGCTAAATCATCAATATGATTACTGTCCCACAAATCAGTTAAACGTCTTTATTACGAAGCATTTTTTGACATTAAAAAAGGGAATCAAAAATGAAAATTAAATGTGTCAGGATTACAATTCAGGCTTAGCTCGGAATGCAATTATTGAATTAAGATCATTTGAAATCTTGAATGACAGACCTGAAATGAAAGCAAAGGAGTGGGTTGGCGTAGATCTTAAAGTAATCTATACTAATTTTATAAATGTGAAGGTTTGGATGTTTGTTACTCAATCACGCCAGAACGACTGAACAGAATGGGATGAAATTTAGCACAAACATAGATGATAGTCAGGAATAGAACATTGGCTACTTTTTATTCCGGTTTATTGAGTAGTTCATTTTTTATTCATTTAACTTTCACGCCAAAAAGCTGAGGCCAAATCCCGCCAAAGATGAATAAGAGCCCGGTTTTTTCCCCCCAACAGAAATGAGGTTAGGTTTAGAAGAATTTCGACTGATTATTTCAAACGATTCTATTTCCTTTGTGTTTGATATACTTAAAATCAAATGCTTTTAATTAATCGATCTGAGGTGCCACCTCCCATATCAGGAATGTGTAGTCTTATTGATTCAATTAAGAATCCATGGAATATTTCAAGTGCTTGTGGATTATATGCAAGTTTCGTATCAAATTAAAACATCTTAGAATGATTTTTTTCGATTTGCAATTTTGAGAAGCGATACTTCCATGTCTAAATGGTGCATGTACATGACGGTTAAAGGGTTAATGGGGTGTTTTTGTGAGCGGAGGAGTAAATTATCCGACAGGACATATGAAAAGACAAGATGCGATGAAAACAGAAGTGGATCAAATATCGGTTTAAATTATACATAACTTTCAGTATTTTTTTAAAATAAACGTTAACTATTCGGTATATACAGAAATATATTCCTCAAAATAATCTTGTATTCATTATTTCGGTTTTTTTCTATAATATAATTAAATTTTATGAGGTTGGATAGTCCCAGAGATTGCTAAAAATATAGCGCGACATAGAATAAATGGAAATCAGAAAACTTTTATTAATATAAGCGAATTAATACATTGTTCCTTCGTATTAATACATATTATACATGCGTATTAATACATACTACAAATATTAAAAATTAAAACACTAATCGCTTGTTTCTTATTTAATGACATTAAATCAGTCTATGCTACATAGGTTAAGAAACTTGTTCAAAAACCATCTATATCCGTAATAAATTTAAAAGTTCCATTTCGAAATGCTAAAGAATGATTGATAGTCTAAAAATGTTATGATAATCAATATAACCATTCCGAGTCTGCCATAAATTCGGTCAGTAGTAAACGTTCTGTCACAAATTTATTTCTTCTTATTGATACAGAATGAGCTGGAAAGAGCTTACATAAATATAAAATACTTCAGGCATCTTAAATATTGCTCTTATGACCAGTCTGTCACAATCAGATCAATTGAGAAGAGTGCAATTGCTGGCAAAAGCCCCGCATCCCATCATAAAATGCGAGGCATTGAGGAAATGTTGGAATATTGGGTATCCACATGCCAATACTTGGTCTAGGGTGCCGATTCAGATCTCGGCGTTCTTGGCTACAATTTAGTCTTTGTTTCATTAAAGGAGTACAAAATATTTAAGACTAGTCGCTTTTGGAGATCAGTTGGTTCACCAATCTTAATATTCTTTAAAATTGCCAGTTAAATACTTTTTGTAACATCATTGTCAATTAAATACTTTAAGTTACATGACTTTTAATAACTACTTGTTCAAAATATTTTTAAGGTTCAAATTTTGAAAGTCATATAATACACTCATTCACTTATAAAGGTCTTAAGCCCGTAATACACTATATGTCTCTAATTATCTGTAAGCTCCCGCAAAATTTAATAATTTAATTAAGGTGATGGTTAAGCTGCAATTGATATAAAAACTTAATAATTAATATACAAACTATTCATTTTTTAATGTCATTATTGTAAACAAAGTCCATCAACAGTTGAGTCTTATGATTCATAGAGCAGAGGATCTAGATAAAAGTTAAACTTTCATCATTTATTAAATTATTTATAGACTCGTGTTACTTAACTATGTAATTATTTACTTCATTTAGACTCAGTTTACACACGTGTTTTTATTATTAAAATTTTATAAATTAGCCATTTGGGCCTTGAATTGAAAGGATATATATTAAACCATATTTGTCTTAAATAAAGTTGATTTATTTAATTGATAATACTGTAAAAATCATAAATTTCTTTAAATTTTCTTATCAGAAAAAAAACATATTTTATATTTATTTCATTTCACACAGATACGTGCTGAAAATAACATTTTTAATGTGTTCAATTTGCAATAATAGTTTATTGATTTTTTTTTATTTAAGTTTTCGCCAATCTGACGGCAACATGGTAATAAAAGAACGTTAGCAGCTTATTTTTATTGTTGAAAAATATGATTAAATTACTTCTTAAAATATTCATTAAAAATAAAAATTTAATTTGCTGATTAACAAATTGAAGGCGGGGGATTTTGACGGAAGTATGCTAGGTAACGCGAATCAAATCATAGTACTACTACTCCCACCCTTTAATGTGTTAAAATATTAGTATCACTAAAAAGATAACATTTTTTATCTTTAATAATGCAAAAATCAATTTTGTGCAATAGTATTTTCGAAAGTTATGACGGAAAAACATCGAAATTTCGCTTAAATTTTAATTAATTCAAATTCTAATTAAAAATTTAAAAAATCGCTTCGAGGTGCACATTCTCGACATACAAAGTATACATGTGCCAAATTTGGTAGCTGTAGTCCAACGGTCTGGCCTGTAGAGCGCCAACGCATGCACACACATTAAGCTTTGTAGATTAGTTAACAAAAATTAACTTATCTGTGATTAGAAATAGTGGGAAAGATGCCAACAAACAAATGACTAAATAAATTCACAAAAAAAGTTACCTATTGATCTATGCATCGTAGATGGAAATGTTTGAGGTTCAATTTGTCTGCATAATAATGAATAAAACCTAAAAAATTTATCTCGTTTTATCCCATTCATCCCCTTATTTAAAATTTATTCTTATTTAAATAATATAATACTTAAATCATATCGTAATCAATCTTTATAATACTTAAATCATATTTACATGTACAAAAAAATGTTAAAAATATATATAACATCGTCACAACTTGAACAAGTACAAAGGCACTTTTAAAAAATGCTAGGATAATATTTTCAAAAATAATTCAAATACGAAAAAAATTCATTAAAAAAATTGATATCAATTCTTTAAAATTTTAAAATGATGTAAAAATGGCTTTTAGGCCTATAATCCGAGGCTGTAATGGGAAAATAGTTTGCAATTTCTATTAATTTTTAATTATATATCTAATTAAATTTTGAGAAGATTTCTTCTTAGTGAGCACCTAACATCGAAATAATAAATGACGGCCAAATTTGGCAGCTCTATGTCCGAGTATTTTCATAGCAAGTTAATTTGCGCGATTTTAAGTCATATATGTCACAATTTGCATTTAGTATCCCACTTTATAAACATTCTTCCTAATCTCAGTTACAAAATTCGCCTTCTTTAGTTAAACAATTACAAGAAAAAAGGTTTAAACTTAAGAATAAGAGCTTCAAAATAATAACGCCCACTCTGGACTTATGAATCGCAAATGTCTTTATCCACAGGAAATATTATTCCATCCACTGAAGAGCATTAGAATAAATATTAGTAAAATTGAAACATTTATAGCAAAGGAATCGGAATCAGAAATAATAAAGAATCCAGCCTGAGGACTTTCTCAAAAGTCATCCACAGACAGGGATTCGAACCAGGGATTTTTTCTGTGAAGGGTCTGACTTTCGTCATATATATAATAGTAAGCCCCTCAAAAAAAATCACAGTAAACCAGTATGATCTGGTTTGCTGTGATTTTTTTAGACTTACCATTGTATAATTTTTTTTATTTTTTTATTTATTTATTTATTTATTTTACCAATCTTATCTCCAAAACCTCAATATTCTGGGATTTTCGGGTCACGAGGGGCCAATTTCTTGGCGAAAATCAGACCCTTCTGAGAAAAAATCCCTCGTTCGAATCCCTGTCTGAGGATGACCCTTGAGAAAGTCCTCAGGTAGGGTTCTTTATTACTTCTGATTCCTTGGTTGTAAATGTTTCAATTTTACTGATATTTATATTCTAATGTTGTTCAGTTCATTTGTGTTTTAGTTGTAGCAGCATTAGCATTCTTTAAATACAATGTATATTTATTCTAATGGTTCTATAAATTCCGCAGGTAAAGTTCATACATTTTTTTTTTTTGTTTTGTTTTCGGATTGATTCCCTCCAGTGAGTTATTTTACAATCTTCTAAGCTTTTTTCCACCAAGATAGAAAAGCATTTTTGGTAAACAGATGGCCAGATGAGATTAAAATCAACAGGTGGCCGTATTACTCTTTGATATATTTTAATGCAAAGAGGTCGGACACGCAACTTAAAACACGTTAAGTCAATAGCATTTAAAATAACACAAGCAATAACCCTAATAAAAATAAAATCATAACACTGCGTTCTAATAAAATATGTGCAAAACAGTTTCAAATCCAAAATTCTGCTGGAAAAACTAAAACATTTTTTTTGAAATCGATATTAAGTTCAGATAGCAAACATTTCAAAAAATGAGGTCAATGCATTTCAACGTAGTATATGACAAAAATATGGGCATAATTTATAATAACTGTTATCAAAAGAATTAATTTATGTATTATATGTTTTGCATATTTAGTCTATTTATAAAAATGTAATATTCAGGCCAACAGCACAATTAATTAATGAGGAATAAAATGGTGATAAAAAATGCCCCAGTTGAAAGTAAGGTCTAATCTGTTCCAGATGTGAACTACGGAGCGGATTGAGAACAAATCCCACGCAATAATAAATGGCGCTAAAACATCCTTCATTAAGAGACAACGAGGCTTCTTTGTCACGCAATAATTATCGAGTGCTCACTCGTGGTTATACGATTATTAAAGAGTTTGCACACAAATTTTGACACATGCAAATATCTTGCATTGTAGGAAAATTAGGCTTAAATTCCCATTCATCTAACAGTTAAAATTTCAGTTAATCACAAATTGAGCGAGATTTTGGAGTTTGTCTGCGATGCGAAAATATTATCACGCAAAAAAATTTTTATCATGGTAATGCACAAAAAATTGGTTTTACCATAGCACAAATTACATGCTGTATAGTTTGTTTCTCTCGTTCTAAAATTGTTTTTAATAGCTATATGAACTATATTTGTTTTTTTATTATTGAATTACAAGGATACTTAAGAATTGCTGCCAAAACACATTAGTAAAATTCTAAAAGAATAATTAGAGAAATAAAAGTTAAAGATTGGAAATTAAAAGCAAAAATAACTATTAATTTGGTTTATTTAATTTACGAAAAAAAAATTTAAATAATTGCTTCGAAACGTTCGTCAAAGCAATTTTTTATTACATACAATGAAATTTTAACTACTTCCAATAACAAATATTCATAAATAGAAAGAAACTGGCAAACAAAGGTATGTAAAAAAATTTTGATGCAATAAAAATGCTTATTTTAAATTTTTGTTTAAAAAAATTGAGGTAAGAGAATTTATAATGTTTTTATAAATATAGTTTATGCATTGAAAATATTAAATATTTTAACATTTTACTCTTAAATAATATTAGTTATATTGGCTTGTACTTGATATCTCAAATCTGTTTGAAAATGAAAGATAACAGATAACTTTGTCTTAAAAAAAGGATATTTGATAAGTATTTCAGAATGTGCTTAATATTTCAACAAGTAAAAAAGTATTTTTTATAACTTTTAAAAAGTCTTTTTTATAACTTTTATAATTTTAAAAAAATGAAATATAATTTAGTATTGTAAGAAGGCATAAAACCTACATGAAAGTTCCTTAATTTAAATGTTCTTCCTTGTGCTTTGATGGTAACGTCAAAAAAATTCGAAATCGAAATTTTAAAGAATCTATGTTTTCGATCTACTCGAGTTCGAAAAACAATTTTTTGGTAAATATCCGTCCCTCTGGCAAAGATAACTTAAAAACAATTGGTGCTAAACGGAAAAAATTTATATGTGGTCTTTATAACAAATTTGCAGATTTCCATCAAATTTTTAGCACAATTGGTTCAGAGGAAGTTCAACTCGAATAAAAGCCAAGAAGATAACTACAAAACGAAGACTGCAAGATAAATAAAATTCTGTGCACAAATTTAATATCTAGAGTACACATGTGTTATTTTTTTTAGCTAAATCCAACTACGGGTTGACTGTTTAACGGTGTTTAAATTTTTTAAGCGGTGTATTCTTTCAGAACTATGTAAAAGCGATAATTCAAAGACGTAGAAACTTAAATATATCAAAACTGATAAGAGATTTTGTGATTACAAATCCAGTTTTGTGTCAAATCTTTGTTTTAATCGATTGAGAATAACATGACTAAAACGGAATGATACTATCAGCGTGTACCAAGGATTAATTGCCAAAAAGTCGCCAACGATAGCATGATAGATTGCAAAATCTACGCTAAAAATTATATGTTGTATGCCAATACCATGCAAAGTATTCTCCAGCATAAATTTAATAGAGAGTATGCAAGAAAGTTTTGAGGAAACCAATCCTGCTGGTTTTATTTATGATGCATTAATTAACATTTCAGGCGTTTCTTGGAATTAAAAATCCTTCCACGTATCCACATATAAGATGTTTTAATCAGAAATTCTTTTTGTATAAAATATAACATGTAAAACCCTTTTCAATAGATTGTACAGGAATATTATATATATATATATATATATATATATATATATATATATATTATAAGACTAGTTAAAAATGCAAACAATGCTTAAGCAAAGAGTATTTATGTTTCCTTACTTTATACTGATCTGAATTAAATTATTTAATTAATAACAAGTGAACGAAAAATTATACAAAAATAAAGTTGACATCGGTGGAAATGTAATTTTTTAAATTTAAGATAGTACACATTTTTGGGAGAATAATTTCCTCTGAAATTTCTGTGGATAAGAAAACGTAAAATATTGATTAATTTCTCACAGCTTGAAGTTAATGTTATCACCGTTCAACTATCTAACTTTTCTTCGCAAGATTTTTACTTTAAGATGCCTGTTTTTAGGCATTGTTTAGTTATTATACTGAGATCGATGAAGATCTGATAAAAAAACATATGCATTAAAATAAGACAGGAATTTGAAAAAATAGTTTTAAAATTATTTGTAATTAATGTTAATTTTAATACATTTAATTTTTTTTATTCAAAACAATTGAAAAAAATAACATGCAAAAATGAAATTTGTATTGTTGATATGGTAAAATGAATGAATGGTTTCACGTTACGTTGAATGGTTTTAAATTTCTCTTTTTTAACAATCTTTTAAACTTACTGTGGGGATAAAATTGGGTGAAATGTTGTTTAATATCAAATTATTTCAATGTTCACTAAATTTTTTTCGCTTTTAAAAGTTGATAACATTCTTTTCCTTGTCTTAAATATTCAAAATTTGGCAGATTTCTTTCAATTGAATTTGACCCAATTCTTTAGAAGAAAATGCAAAACAATACACATAATATAGACACATTTCGACCCATTCTTTAAAAGATGATGTCAAACAACATGCATACAGCATACACCCATATTTATATTAATATTAAAGCTATAAAAAGTAATATGTCAGAAAAATTAAACATTAAAATTGAACAGATATTTACATAAAATTTAAAAATTCTAAAGCAATTGAATAAAAAAATATATCACAACAATATTTACTTGGCCTGATTATTTGGAATAGAAAAATTATTTCTTAACCCATTTATGCCTACAGTTCCATTTTTAGAACAACCCTCACATAAAAATTTTTTATTATATTTTTTTTAACAAACATGTAGAAATTTCATGCACAAATTTCAATTTTTTAATCTTACGCATAAATGGGTTAACAAAAGTAACGAAAAAGCTACATCTCATTTCATAACATATAATGCAAGGCCAATCATTTTGACCTATTTGAAAATTTCCGATACCATAAACAAAAAAAGTATCTTTAATATGAATATCCAAACAAAACACTATTATGAACATTAAAAATTAATTTTATTAAGCGGTGATCAAGCTTATTTTTGCTAGAGAAAGAAAAAAACAAAGCTATTAAATAACAATTAATGAAATTCGATATCCTCATAAATGCACCAATTTATTCAGATAATTTTTTTAAATGTCATTTATTCTAAGTTTCTAGGCTGATTACCAAACAATATTTTTTTTGCAATGGAAGAAAGATGTCAAACGATTCTAAATTTACTAAATAAATTTACTTCTTTTTAAGCTAGTTTGAACTGCAAGTAACTTGGAACGGAAAACCGTCTGCACGCTATTTTCCAATCACGCTTAGGTATAATGTATACGTCAAACGACATCACTTATCTACTCTCGATTCAAAAAAACTTACGTGACTATTTCTGACTTAATGAGACTGTTTTCTGTTAGCAGTTCATGCGATACATAACAAAGAGTCGAGTCAATTTGCTTAGCTATCGTTTCTCAACAACAAGAACACAAAATTTGCAAAAGGCATTTCGTTATAGATATTCAATATTTGTACTTATTTTTCACAAAACTTGAATTATAAGTTTCCATTCAGTTTAGTTACATCAACGTTCCGTTTTAAAGCTACATTAAGCCTATTTTAGGAGGGACATCATCATTTTGAACTGGAGTCAGATTATCAGGACGACACCTCAGTTGATACCCCTCTCTCCAAACCACACTAGCGGGAGTACATTTGGTTTCAACAGATATAACATGAATCAGACCTGAAACCCTACGTTTCGAAGCCGAGAGCTTACTACCAGGCCACCGTAGCCCATGAATTATACATATATTAATAGCTGGTACCCAACGCGTTGCTGCCGCAGAAGATATAAATTTGGAAATATCATTGAAATTTAAAATAACTGTTTCGTTTAATTAGGAATGATAGGAAGAATTATATTTATTTTCGTATTGGAAATGTATACACTCATTCAAATCGGGTGATATATAAATGAGAAGCGTAAATAATGTTAATTCTATTTTTTTTTTTTTTCAACTTTATTATTTAAGACTTTAGAGCTCGCAATGTTGTTTTTTTTTTCCCCATCTTCAGCAAAAACAAATAAGTGCAAGTAACAAGTATTCAAAGTTTCATCACAATCGGATGAGCGGTACAGCAGCGCATAACAGACACCACAGACAAACATTCATTTTTATTTATATAGATTACATAATTTTACTATGCATATAACCATCCCGTAAATGCAAGTAATAAGTAGTCGAAGTTTCATCGCAATCGGATGAGCGGTATGGCAACTCCTAAGAGACATACAGAAAAAATTTCATTTTTATTTATATAAATGATCAACGAGGTAAAAAAAATGGTCCTTTCTTCAAGATTTTTTTTTTTTTAGAGAATGTGATTTTCTACAGGCATCAGTAACAAAAACAGAATATCAACAATGAATAAAGTTATTCTAATATTTGATGATTTTTTAAAATAAAAGCTGTATTGGCAACAACCGCGATGAAATTTTAAATAGCCGGACAAAAAAAATTGATTACAATATATATAGTATACTCCGTACTTAATCAAAAAAAAAAAGGGACGGAAGGAAAAAAATCGCATAAATCGGAGAAGAATTTTGAATATTAAATAATATATGTACATTTTAAGGGACAGCGGACTCTATTAGGCCTTTATGTGAATTTTGTTGTGAAATTGTGGTGTATTTGTTTTGTTGAGAGTTGTGAAATGTTTTATATATACGAATTGAAATGTAAATCAGTTTTTAAAAAAAATATTTTAAAGAAATATTATTGTTTAAATTAAAAGAGATAAAAAATTAATTTCAAAATAATCCAAGCTACTCAATTTTTTAAAATTATTCTTTCCATATTAACTAATACAAATTTATTTAGAATTAAACTATGTATGATTTTATAATTCCCATTTTATGTGTAATTTCAAAAAAATATTTTTATCCATACTTACTGAATTTTTAAAAAAAATTATGCTTTTCGGAACTGAAATTATATATAAATCCTTGAAATATAAAATTATATACCTTATTCTCTTTTAAAGTTTCAATAGAAATATTTATCACCAATTCTATACAATTTCTTCAAAACTTAAGATAAGTGAAACGTTTCAAAGATATTTAAATCTAATATCATTTAGAAGAAAGTAATTAAAATGTACTTTTATAGTTTTGACCTTTGATATAACCATTTTATTGAATATAAACATATATTTTTGTGAGCAAACGATAAAATAAAATTTCCTGCTTCCGTTGACTTTTATTTATTTCAAAGTTCACTGTCTCCAAAATTAGAGATAAGGGGCAAGAAAAAACAGCAATTAAAAAAAAATTCCGAAATAGAAGAAACTACAATTTTTCATGCATACCGATATAAAACAGGAAATATTAAAATAAAAGTCTTCCAAAATGGAGTTATTTCCATTGGAGGCTTTATATTATTTAACTATTCCTTTTTTTACTTGCCCACCGGATTCTTTTGTCTTGTCGTCTCAGCAGTCATTCTTGTCAAAGGCCACTTTTCGTTTCAAAAGGCATTGTTGACAGGTAGACAGACATTATGTTTTATTTTCGGTCAATTGACCTCGTCATAGCGATGGTTCGTTTAATTTCAATGAAATCGTGTTACTGTTGCTTATAATTAATTATTAACTTAATAGTGTTGTTAGTTAAACTTAATTCATCACAGCTAATGTTTAAATATTAAGCGTTTTCATATATTTAAGTCGCAGAAACTTTTATAGATATTAGAATTAGTAACATGCTATTTTCCCCATTTCGTTGAATATATTCATATTCAAATCGTTTAACTTTAAACTGACAATTCTTTTATAAATATAAATATATTTCTTTTAACTCGGAAACGAGTCTAACGATTTGGATTAAATTTTATGTTTAGATAAGGTTTTGTCTTTTTTGTATCTATATAGGTGTCTTTACTTTAAAAAAAAAAAAACGATTTCACACACACAAAAAAAAAACATTTTTTTATAACTAATTATTAAAATAAATAATTCAACTTTCGCGTGGAAGTGTCCCCAATTTGATACAAACATGCACAACAAAAAGCCAGTTTTTGTTTATAACTAATTATTAGAACATTTTTTTTATCTGCTCTCATTCTGGTAATATCATACAACGCCATAAGTTTTTATTCATAATACGTGTTTCTCATAAGTTTCTCAAATGTGTTTCTCAAATAAAACAAAGTTGGGTAAAAAACCTTACACTGAGGCAATGTTAAGGATAAAATATGAACAGAAATGTAAATGTACTAAATATAATTATAAAAGCCAATTGTTTTTTAAAAATTTTAAAATGTTTGGTTGGGCTTTCTCTCCAACCATGTCTTGCAAAGTTAATGACGATGATTTAAAAAAGAATAAACGGAAGGAATTAAAAGATGGACATTCAATCAAAATGTGATATATTGCAAAATCCACACGACATGTGGGGCACATCGGTACGAATACTTTAGGCTCACATCCAATAGCAATAATGCGATTATCGTATCAATCAATTCGAATAACATGTTAAACTCAGCGCATTCATGATATTTTTAAATTTAAATGGCCACTTTTTTTACACGGGTGATCGAAAAATAAACAAATATAAACAATATGTGATTAGTATCACACACACACAAACACACACACACACACAAACACACACACACACACACACACACACATATATATATATATATATATAACCACAAAAGCATTAAAATAATTAAAACCCAAACAAAAATTAAATCGAAACTAATTAGGTCGAAATCGAAATTAAAATTAAATTCGGAATTGAACAATAAAAAGTTCACAAAAATGAAAAGTAAATGAAATAAAACCTATTTATGAAACAAATCTAAATTAATATAATTATGTAAACAAAACTAAAAATTGAAATCGAAGCTACAAATTATTTTTGATTCGAATAAGTTTCAAATTTTTTTTAAAAAAAACAATATTTGTATTTAGTGAGCGCAAGTGCAGCTACAACTAAAATACAAATGAATCTAAATTAATTATTAAAATAAGCCAAGCAAAAGGGAACACAACCGAATCAAAAGTACAACCAATAGAAAAAGAATCCGACTTGAAGACTTTTTCAAGTGATATCCTCAGGCAAAGATTCACAATAAGG
>JAPMOQ010050344.1:510511-529982 GCA_026543055.1 Argiope trifasciata
GAATGTTTAAGACTAAAATTCGGAAGAAAAAAAATTCTCTATTAAACTAACTATTCCACTACTAAATAATGAAAGTAGGATTTGGTATTCATCTTATTATAGAATTTGTGTTTTTATGATTTTACTTAAAAAGAGCATGTTTTGGTTTGTTTAAACGTGAGCCGATTAAATAGGACCATGAATGTTTCAGACTAAAATTCGGAAAAAAATATTCACAATTAAACTAACTATTAAATCGAATAATGAAAGTATAAGAGTAAAATTTAAGATTAAGACAAAAAATTTTGGGGCTAAGCTAACCCCTATTTTCTATTAAATTATTGCTCTATAAATTGGATAGTGAATATTTAAGACTAAAATTCAAAAGGTTAAAACTAAAATCCTGAAATAATTATTTTCTAAGAAGGTGCAAAATTACGCACAGATATGTTCTAAATTTCCCCGAAAAGTGCAACGAATTTTAAAACTTCTGAAATCAGACAGCATTACAATTATTTTAGAACTGCCTCAGATTCATGTGTCATTCGAAAACTACATAAGAATTATTTTTAACCGGATTTGATCAGTTTGAACTTGTAGATAACAATATAAACCAGAAACACAAAATTGTTTACCACAATTGTACACCACATTAACGTGAAAATGCTTGAGTGATGATACATACTCAACATACAGTAAATTCTCATAAGTGCAGATTCTTTAATGGTGTAACACCCCAAACAAGAAATTTCAAGATTTGGGAAGAAATTTGCAACAACGATATCAATAAAGAAGAATTAAACAAATAAAATATTTGTTTATTAATACTTTCGTGTTAATAAAATTTAACTTTGCAAGTATATTTTTTAAATGTTAATAAGCAGATAAGTATTCTACACATTGTACAGAAGTATTCTACATTATCACATTTAATAATATTTTTATAATTGAGTACAATGACGTCGAGACTCTGAGGAGAAAGGGTTAGAGATACTTCAAGCACACTGAGCGCGTAATTAAATTTTATCTTAAAAATAAGTACTATATCAGCATTTTCTAAGAAATTTTGAGAGTGGGAAAGAACCATTAATATGTTTTTTTTTTTTATTATTTTTTTTTTTTATTACGGAAGTAAGTGCTACGATGAAATGTACTAAGTTCGGTAAAACCTAAGTAAGTAACCAATTTCCTAAAATAAAAGCATGAATTATCACCATCTATTAATAAACATATTTCATTAATAATGGTATTAAATTATTTAAAATGCTTCTTATGTAAAGTTTGCTAGAAAAATCCTAATAAAGCACTTTTATAACGCTTTTACTAAAATATTTTTTATTATACTACAAATAGAAGTTTTAAGAAAAAGTAATGCATCTTTACTTTATTAACATTTTTATTCCTTGAAAAAAAAATGATATAGCAAAAGTAAACAAAATTTAGATCTAAAACTCATGCAAATTTTTTCTAATGTGTAAATAAAAATATGCTTCTTTTATAGGATTTTTTTTTTCCTTTCTTTTTAAATCTTTAAATTTCTCAATAAAAGATTTTCTTAAGCCTCTAACTTCCTGAAATAGTGCAAAACAACTTCATATTCAATTTTCTTTTCTAAAAGGAATTTCATTTTTTTAAATCCCTTTCTATCTTTTTTTTTATGTTACTAACAGCTCTTTCTTTAGCCATCAGTCCCTTCAAAAACAAATTAACCACTGATATTAACCACTTCAGACACGAATTTACTTCACTTCCTAATTAAATGACGAATTTAATAGCTTCCTCATTGGAATATTTACTATTATTTTAATTCTTTAATAACAATACGTTTCAAGCGACTTTTTTCACTTTCAATTATTTAATACTTTTCACTTAATTGCAGATTAAAAATTCAAGAATTCGATGCCCGTCTCAGACACGTCATTGTAAGCGAAGTAGTTAATAATGTTCTCAATTCTTAGGTAATGTTTACCGAATAGATTCTCCAAACAACGTTACGTGGTCATAGGTTATAGTTGTGAATTAAGATGTTTCATTCCAATTTCAATAACTTTATAAATGCTAAATCCTCTTTCAACAATACTTGTAACAGATTGATAATGAAAATAATCTTCAGAAGTTTCCCTAGTTTTGTAAATATATTGTCATCAAATAAAGGATAAAAAAACTTATACAACTATAAGTCTTTTCTAATGTAAGGGTAACATAAAATATGTTGCACTTTTCTCAAACATTTTTTACTTACACATTTTTTCCAAAACATTTTTTACTGACGTTATACATTTCAAAAGTTTTAAAACAGGATACTGACAACACAACTTGAAAAGCAAACAATTTTAATCGGATATTTCTTTTATGACAGGTAGAACATTCAATAGTTTGTCCTTTCTTAGACAGCAATCATTTTATCAATTGCAAAAGATGATTTATTATTCAAAAATTTTAACTCGCTTTAGCTATCTTAGAGATGAAACTTAGAAATTTATGTTCAGAGCTTTAAAAAAATTAAATCATTGTTTTATTATCTTATTTAAATGAGAATCAGAAAAAGATAAAAGGGTGTCAAGCATATACATTGTAAGAAATGGCTTAATACCATCTCAACGCATATGAAACTAGCGAAAACTCGGGTTTTTATAATCAGAATCCAGCATATGAAAGTTTCTTATTTCGCAGTATAGAAAAGAAAACTAAATATGCATTTTGGAAACTTTTTTGGTCATCCAACTGAAACCAAAATTTGATACATAGCTAGAATTTTATTGGTGATGATGGCGATGTCGTGTTCGTGTTAACACGGAAAGGGGATGCAGTGGCTTCTGAGGGTAAGGACCCTTGAGCCCCTGAAGGCAAAAGTCTGACTTCTAGCTCAAATGAAGATGACACGCACACACACATTCATTTGCACAACCCCTTTTTATAAGAGGGCTCATTCACACATCTCACAGATAGTTTGGTTGGTTGATAAAGGCTATTTGCAAGCAATATTTGATCATGCTGCGCCAAGCAAATGGTAAAATTATAGACCGAATTATAAAATCACACATGATAAAAATAAAAATAGAAAGTTATCAATACACAAATGCCAAAAATAAAAGTTCAAATACGTACAAGGTTAAAAATGTAAATAAAACAAAGATGCGAAAAACGCATTACCATGATGAAATGTAAAAGTCAAACGTGAACGGAAGTTAAAAACGTGAAATACTTTTGTAAATGACAATGGATTTTAAAAATTTTTAAAATGTTTGGGTGGAATTTTTTACCCAACAGGTCTTGTAATATTAATGACGATGAGTTAAAGAAGTGAAAACGAGATAAATTAAAAGAAGGGCACTTGATTTAAATATATTTAATAGAAAAATCCACACGACATGTGGGGCACTTAGGAGCCGACTCGCCAAAAATGAGGTATTTATGTGTACCAGCGGGTGACCAAGCTCCGCTCGGAGAAAACAGGTATCGAAGCTAACTCGAAAATTTAAATTTCCAATTGTGATTTATCAAAACAATACATGCCATAAGAAAATTTGTGAAATCATTGGTGAAAAGATAACCGGTTAAAGTGCACCATTGTAAACTATTCTAAACAAAGTTAGAGTTCGGAAAGGGAACTATTCTATACAAAGGTAAAGTAAAGGTAAAGATCGAAGTGTGTTGAAGTTCAATATTTTTGACAAATTTATTTAGAAAAATCAAACATATACACATACATAAGAAACATATTATAAACCTTAACAGCATAAACATAAAACTTTATTAGTTCGCCATATTGGCTATAGATGGCAGCACGTTACCGCTTGAAAATTTAAGTAGCCATTATGGCGAACTAACTTTATTAGTTTGAAATTATCCTATCTGTAACTCCGAACAGCTCGACCGTAGCGCTTCAAAACCGGCGCCAATCGATTCCTCGTGGCCAAAAACCCCAGACCCCCAAGTTTACCGGAGTTTATTAATTCTGGGGCGATTTTCGACTTGGCAACCATTCCTCGTATTATAGTATTAGATAACGAGTATGCCCTATACGGAGACCTGTCGATCTCACAGATAGAACAAATAAGCCCGAACCAGGACACGAACCCACACGTCCAGGGCGTTTTTCCCAGATCACGGGGAAGATACGCTATCCCTAAGCCAGGATGCTGGCTAGAATTTCATTAATCTAAGTTATTGCAATTTTTAGCCATTGCATTTATATACTATACAGACATGACACATTTTTTTCAAAAGTCCATTAAAAAAATACCTTATACGCGAAAACTGTTTGCAAGATTTTATCGATATACCTTTGCATCGTTTTCACTTGCAATTGCACAGAAGGTAGGAGAAAAAAAATTATTGTAAATAGATTTCATTCAAAAGATACATTATATGCGAAAACTGAGAGCCAAATATTACTGATACAGCTTTTGCATCGTTTTCACTTGCACTCGAACAGACAGACTTAAATTCTTGTACATGGATTTCATTCAAAATTTGAAATAATTGTCAAATTTGGTGCTATAAAGTCATAATAAATTTGATCCATTAACAAATTTGCAATAAACTCTGTGCTTCCGAGTTACATTTGTCATAGACAAATATACATTATTCCAAAAATTTGTTTTTCAGAGATATAAATCGTGGAGGCAGCATTAAATTTCGAGCTCGATTTTTTCGATAAGAACAATTTTTCTCAATGAAAACTTTATATATAAGAAAGTATTCAAAGAGAAAAGATAAATTAAAGCAAATAATGAATTTTCTAGGCATTAATTTATTTTTCATATCTTGCATAAGAGTAAAAAAGGTCCTAGAAGTAATTTTGAAACAACATGAACATTTTAGTCTTCTTGTTTTAATTAGAAGCCTGCAATATTCAGTACCTACTCTTTTGAAAAATGTAGTAAATGAAATAAAAATTTAACCAACATAATTAAAACCTTAAAAAAATTTGCGTAAAAATTTCTAGCAATAAAATTTTTTTACATGATGTATTGATATTTGTTGTATGATGTATGTTATTTACTACATGATTTAAAAATATAATTAACCAATTCTTTACAAAAAAAATCGTTTTGCAGAAATTATCTGCAAAGCGATTAATAGAAATAAAACAAAAATGCGGTTTTACATGAATGTATAAAATAATCCCCAAAAGGGACATTTATTTTCCAATTTAAACAATTAGAAAGTAGTGAAAGAAAAGTCAAGTAATTGAAAGAAATCTATTGCCCTCGTATTATTGGCAATTAAATTAATTATCCCTAAATTGTGATAGGGCCTTGTTTTTCAGACTTCCGGTTTAGTTTGATTATATCAATATCCCGTTTTAAAGAATCACTTAAGATATAAATTTAACATACACCAGACCAGCTTAAACAACAGCTTTTCGGTGGAATCGAGTTTCGAACTTGAATTCCACCGTCCCGAAAACGAAACCTTCACGGGGTTATGTAGGTTTCAGTTTTACGGAGGTCCAATGAGAAATTTTAAAAAACAGAAACCACACGAGTTATTTAATTAGGTATATCTACGGGGTGAAATTGTTTTTCCTCTTTCAAAAATAAAAATAAGCACTTGTAACCAGTAAATCACTTCTAAGGCTCTTATATAAGGATCCTTATAATAAATAAATATTCATAAATAAGCAATTTTTAAGGATTTTTTTAATGACACAATAAACCCCGGCATTAGTTTTAATCAACATCGATCTGAAAAACTCTAGTGCTCTAATAGCCCATTTTAGAGACAAATATGATAAGGGGATGTTAAAAAAATACAGTGCTCCAGAGGTCACTCAAACCTGCTCAACAACTAATGGTAATTGGGACTAAAAAAATAAGTACAAACCACTGATTAACACAAATTAATTTACTTTGTATCTAAAAGTATGAACACAAATTTAAAAAAAAAAACTTATTAACTTGATAAAATTAAGAAATTTAATTCGAGCATAATTTTAGCCCATTAACCGTTTTATTTTCTTTACTAGCTAATAAGATGATACCTTCTATTTTGGGAATATTTTCTCATTTTGATTCAAATGTAAATCTACTGAACACTTGACTTATCCATGTATTCGAAGTTATTTTAATATTGAATTATAATCATTATAAATGATTTTTTTTTTTTTTTTTTTTTTTTTTTTTTGCTCACAACTATCAAAATTCAATATATCGATGCACGTATGGCACTCGGGCAAAACAGTTGAGAGGTTAACCGCTTAAATGTAAGTAAGTAAATTTCAACTTCAATAATAAACTTCAACTAAGTAATTTTTCAACTAAGGATCTTGAAACTTGCTCATTAATAACAAGGAATTCGACAAAAAACACCAGAAAAAAATTTGTAATCCTATTATTACATCATAAGAACCACAATAAACGAAAACCTTGCCATGCATTAATTCTGCGGCGATTCTTTATCTGCATAACCGCAAAATATACAACAGCAGCGAAAAGAAGAGGGAAAAAATCCTTTTATCTATTAATCCTATAAATTCATTTTTCCCGTGATGTCGCTTAATAAATACTAATCGGATTACATGCACGGATTCACAGCAAAGAGAAAATGAATGTTCCGCTAAAGAGGAACAGATAGAATGATAAGCTGGACAAAATGTTCTGGGCTCTGAAGCAGCAGAAACACAAGCAGGTCTCGATAATCGGATATTAGAGGGTTTTCAAAAGAGATAAAACAACACCTGTCTTCATCTGAAGAGCGGTAAAAAGGCTTCACAAGTAGATTTTTTTTTATTTGTTTGTTTATTTTGTGTACGGAATGATAAATATAATGCACCATTAAATGGTTAGGAGCTCACATCCCCACAAATCAAGGTTTGTATTTTAATTAATTGGAGTGACTTGTCCAACTAAACATCTCAAATTTATGGAACAAAGGTTTATTTTGAATTATGAAAACCCAAATCAAACGAGTAGTTCAGAGTTGATCTTCAATTCTCATTACCTGGAAAGACAAGAGGAAAACTTTTCTGTTTTTGAGACAAAAATGCTATTTTTGAGACAAACATGCTAAAATGTAATTATGAGATTTTAAAATGGACGCATTTTGAAGACAATTTTGATTGACATGTATATCAAAAGCCTGTTTTTAGGCACGACCCAACATACAGTCTGGATTGATATGGAAGTTGGAATTTTACGGTATGATTTAATGGACGACAGCTGATCTGACATTCTACGTCTAAACAACTATATCACACTTGAGGAAACTATTGACAAATTCAAAACTATTAATATTTTCATAAACAAAACATAATTCTACCGAAACCGAATACAGGCCTTGGCTTGATACGGAGACTTTAACAGTAGGATACTAAGGAGTAGATCATCCCAAAAAATGAAATAAGTCCTTTAGTAAATATTTGAAAGCAAGGGTAGAAAAGTATAAATTTAAAATTGAATGATTTATCAAATTGTTTAGATATATATTATGTATATATATATTCGTTATTTATTAAAATCAAAAATGGGGTTATGGCAACTTCTCTTCAATCAGCACATACATTTTCCTGGGTACAAAGCTAAGATAGATATAATAAAGTATTAAAATAGATATGGTGTGAAGCATTCTTATAATCACACGATAAGTTATTTTGGAATGTTTATAATATAGGATTTTACAAACAATTGTGAAGAAAACAATGAGCCTTGTTAAATACTAAAAAATGTTGTTATACAAAAATGATGTAATTCAGTAATAAACATTAAATCACAAATAGTTAAATTAAGTACGGAATAAAAATCTATATAATAATTGCAAAATATCATCGACAAATTTCAGCAGCATTATTTTTAGCAACATTTTTCAAGAATTGATCAACAGTCGAAAATTTCAATGGAAAATAAAATATGTTTCAAACAAGAAGCACCACAAAATCGGTTTTTCAATATTATTTATCGTAGTATCAAACTCTTTCTAATAAAGTTATAAGACTGACCATTAATTATATGTTAACTAATTATTATAAATATTTGGCATCTAAAAACAAGGCATAATTCTCCTCAAACACTACATGAAATTTTTTCTGCCACAATAAAATAAATTGGAAAAAATAATACAAACATCAAATAACAAGCGAAATATCAAGTTCAATTTTTATGATTTGTCGAAAGTTAAGACTTTTTTGCTTCCTCTTTACAAACCCGTTCGTATACTTATTGCATCGAGCAGACGCAGTGATGGTAGTGGTGGTGGTGGAGACTGATTTGCAGATCTAACTAACTAATCTAACTGAGAGTTACCATTTTACCCGATTTTTATAAATAAGAATGTTTTTTTAATGTTTCAATAAATAAGTATGAGGAAAGAGGCATATGAACTTCCTTCTTAAACCATGAAAATATGAGTCTATTAATCTTTAGATAAATTTTTCTATTATAGATTGCTAGTTTAAAATCATATTTTATCATTATAGCATGACATTGAAATAGCAATTCGCTTCATCGCAATATTTATATTATAGTATTATCGTGAATAAAGATGTTGTTTTAAAGCCTACAAATGAACAACAAAAATAAAGTAACACAATGTCAGAGCGTCAAAAATTATAGAAAATAGGATTTTAAAATAAATGTATATTTGATTAAATTTAATGAAGAATAGAAAATTTTTTAAGGAATCCGTCTTAACTGGAATCAATCGCATCACTCTTGGAAAAATAACCGAAATTCAGCAATTCAAATTGAAATGTCTTCCTTGTCTTCGTGCTACATTAATAATATCCAAATTTCTACATTGCCACCTTATGAAATAAAATTCTACTTAGGAATTTATCATTCATAATTATAACTAAATAATGCAATCTAAATTTATGATCAATTTAACATTTTAGACTAATAAAATTTAACAAATTGAATTTAATAAGTTTACTTTCGATAGAACAAGTTTTTTGATAATCATGAATGTCACTTTTGAACGTAAATAAACAAGTTTACTCATTACACACTTCCAATTAATTCTGCATAAACATTCTGAAAATCAATTTCAAATTGATTTCTGGTATAAAAAAAAAATTCTACATCAGAATGATTTTTCGTATATGTTTAAAATTTCAAAATCTAGGATTCTCCGATTATAAAAAAATGATATTTTAAACAGAGTAATCTATTCCCACTTGTCAACAACAAAAAAACTAGCCAAAGACATAACACACTTTTTAAATAAGCAATAACAAATCAAACTTACCTTTGAAAAGTATCAGAAAATAAATATCTCCATTGTCTTTTAACTTCAACAAGAAACATTAGAGATAAAAGCACAACGAAAAGTTACGAGAGTTTTACAATCCTTTAACAATCTAATAATGCCTGGATAAGTTTACAGGACGAAGATATGGGCCGAAATTACCATCCACTTATTCAAAAGCAGAGTCCGCACTAAATCCAACCGCACACAATTGAAACTTCTCACAATATTTACATTGTCCTTGCCTTCAAACAGAAAACACGAAATGAAGTGTTCTAATTCAAGTTTTTCAGTTTTTTTTTCAGACGCGAACCGGTACCGCTATTGCCATCGCGCTAGGTGGAAAAAACGAATAAAGCAAAAATGAGACTTGTTTGTATTCAAAATATCCACCAAGGTGGTCCCAGAACAGGGCAATGCCCGCCTTCGCCCGCATAGGAACTTTCATGCAGAGAAGCCGAACACTCAGGCGACTTTTTTTTTTTTAGTCTTCTTCCCCCTTCAACCTGGCGACAAAATTCTTTTACACGCCAACATCGTGGAAAAAGTTGGTGCGATGACAAAAATCAACACAAATTGGTTTTGTTTACTTAACAAAGTAACGCAAGCGAAGAGGGGAAAGGTCAAAAGTGTTGTCGGACAGAGTGGAGAGAAACATAATGACGGGGAAGAAGGGGTTTCATAGCAATCCGGCTCGGTCCTTCTCAAGGGTTGCTGCAAAATAAAACACACGAAAATTCGCCAAGGTGGCTGCGTCACAATCGTTGGGAGGAGAGGAAAGGTCACTTTTTTCATATAAGATAAAGAGATCAAAAATATACCAAAGAAATGTTTGTTTGCGGACTTCTTTAAATACCTGCGGCTCCCGTGGCCCTTTAAGTGAGGAGTAAGCTGGTAAAGGTTGAGGGCAGCCCTCTTTATCGGGGGGAGGAGCATTCGCAAGAGGGTGGTAAGTGAATAAAAATCAAATATTGACGCAAGAGATGAGATTCTCGAGTGCAGAGGAGTTTTTCTAAACTTTACTCGGGTCAAGAAAGTTAAAAAGCGAAAGTTAAATAAAGCGGTAGCTCAAAAAAACAAAAATGCTCGGTAAAAATTGTAATTAATTCAAAAATATTCAAACTTAAAAGTTTTAGATATCAGGCGATTTAAAAGCTTTCCTAGGAATTGTTTTTCACATTTTGACAAAAAAAAAGTACTTAACAAAGTGTTTTCACAAGATAATCTATTCTCAGCTATAGTGATTTGAAATGAATTATTTACATCCAATGATGTGTGAAAAAAAAATCGGCATTGAGCTTTGATGGGCAAAGTAAAATAAGAACAAAAAACCAGATTTTTTAAAAAAAATATTGAAAGCAAACCTTAATGGTCTTTGTTAACTCCTCAAACAACACACCAACGAACCATATTAGTTACTCCTCACAACAGATTCATTTTGTTAATGATCTCTAATATAATACTCTTCAAAATAACCACGCCATGTTAAAAATAAGATTTTATTAAAACACAATACAAACAGAACAGGGCAGCAAGGTAATAAATACATCAACAGCTCGCGTCACGTGATTACATTGAATCAGGTGATTGGGCGGGATGGTGAAATGCGCGCGAACAGTCTTGCTATATTGAACAATTTTCGATGAATGCGAATAGAATTCATTATGACTTCGATTTAGTTTGGTTTGGTTATATTGTCCCATTTTAAAGCAACACTAGGGCTATTTTAGGATGGACATCGGTAAGAAGACGAAGACACTTGAGCTGGCACTCCCTCTCCAAACTTCCACACTACACCAGTGGGACAACATTCGGCCCCGATGGATTTAACATGCACCAGACCCGTTTACACGACGGTTCTTCGAAGGAATCAGGTCTCAAAACTAAAGTCCTTCGGTTCCGAACCCGAGGCTTTATCACCAAGTCAGCATGGCCGTCATTATGATTTTGGACAAGTGCTTAAAATAAGTCAGGGAGAATGCTCAGTGATATTCTAGAAGAACAATATCGCAAAAGAATTAAAATATGAAATAAAACTTGTAAGCAAATTCTTCTGCTTTTATAGAAATGGATACCCTTTCAATACTCTTAATACTTTTGGATTGATCAAAATTATTCTCAATGCATTTTCCTCAAAAGTGCAAATAATAATAATGGCTGAAATGCGTGTAGCAAAGACCTTTAGTCAACCATGACAATTGTTTTTATTTGTCAGGAATTTTCTTATAAAATTATAAATGGAATGGATGCATGTAGTACATATAAAAATATCGATCTTGAAACTAAGTATCTCAACCACAGTAAAAAATGTGCGTCTCTAAACTGCTGATTAACAACACAACAAGGAATTCAAACCTAACCATTTTTAAATGAACAGTTGAAATGCCCATTTTAATCGTACCTAGTTCCGAAGCTGGAAAGGATATAATTGGCATAAATTAATTGTCAATAAACTAAGAGAATTCAATCTTGGTACGCAAGAAATATCTTACAAAGAAAGTTGAGAGAAAATCACATATGATTTCCGATTAACTATCAGCATTGGTGGGGGTGAAAAAGTGAGTTTCCTTCCGGAAACTTTCTTAAAACATTCCTCGCATAAAAATTTGGGAGTCTAAGCAAGGCTCTGAACACACTAGTTTAGTTATTTTAACGCTCCGTTGTAAAGCAACGCCAGGGCTTTTTTGGGACGGATCTTGTAATTTTGAACCACGGTCAGACACCTAAGCTGCCAACCCCCCCTCTCCCCATCACAGCAGAGGGAGGACGTTCGGCCAGACGGATTTAAAGTGTAAGAGATCCCCTTCCACGACGATTCTTCGGTGGAACAGCGTCTCGAACCTGAAACCCTCCGGTTCTGAAGCCGAGACCTTACCGCCAGGCCACCACTGAACACACTAGTATTCATATTTTAATTTTACGAATAATGTATAATTTAAAGTTTAATAATCAGCATTAAAGCGGAGGAGATGAGAGTGGTCTCCTCAAAACGTTCTTATGCAATCCTTAAGATGTCCACTCCCTGGCATAGAAATTGTGGGCAATGCTCCCCGGGCAATGCTGTGAACACCACGAAATCCTATATTTTAATTTAATAAACCCTGCAAATTAAAACCAAAATTTGATTCAGAGCTACAATTTGAAGATGAAGTCTTTCTTTATATTAACTGCGTTTTTCTGTTATCGGGTTTACATGGATGTTAATGGACAATCCAACAGATATTTAATCCATAGTCAATACAGATTCAATTCAAAATTTAATTTGGATCTACACTTTAGATATTAAAAAAGTATAGCAAATTGCATCTGTGTGGTACTTTAAGTTTTGTTGCAATCATCTTTACTCTCACTCGAACAGATAGACAGATAAATTTCCTACGTATGCATTTCGTTCAGGTCGTTTGACTCGTTTTAATTCGCCTATTTTAAATTTACGAAACCAAGTGGGTGAAAAATCTCACACAAAACTTTTTGACTTTTTAAAAGCCATTTGTTTTTTCCACAGCATTTGAGATGTATTTTTATTCTTGAACCAAATTTTTTTAAATCATAGATCTTTCCGACTTTTGACATTTTTACAATACATCCTCCTTACACATTTTATGATGGAATTATTTAAAAATCCTTGCGAATTTCGCAACTTGTCCAAAATTGGACCTTGTGCCAATAAAACACACCATATTACACCATTTCGTTCAGAATATGATAGATATCTATGTGTTGCGACTTGTGGCATTTTACGAGCCTGCTAACAGTTATCTGTCAGCGATTTAAGCCGAGTGAGCATCTCTTGTTTTTTCAGTAGCACCAACTAGGACCAAGAGTACGACTTAGCTGCTTCATGCGTCATATTCGCTTGCACAACCCCATTTTACAAGAGAGCACACGCACAAACCACATAGATAGAACAGAGGAAGAACAACCATGCCCGAAACGAGACTCGAAACCGGGACACTCACATCACGGAGAAGACGAGCTTCCCTTAAGCCAGGATACCGGCTGATAGATGTCTACGAATGTAGTGTTTAAATTTTAAGCCACATAACATTGTCTCTCTTAAAGCAATTACAAATAATCAAGCTCAGACGGAGAGACAATTGTAATCCCAGAAAAGCATATTTATCACACTTACTCTGAAATATGGAAATGCATCAAAATCTCGAGTTCGAAGTTTTAGATGATTACAATATTTGCTTTTCTAAATATATCACATACAAGAAAGAAAAAAATTATCACAATATATTTTTTAAATGAATTTGCATTCTTGTAGATAATAATTAAAAACAACGGTCTATTCACGGAATAATACGCTCGCAAATATGTTGACTTATCACTAGCCATGCATAACAGAAAGATATTAATATACAACAGGTGTTAATTGACAATTATTAAGTGTGGATTAATACGCTTTGGGAAAAATAATAAATGTCCGATCATATTTAATCCTTTTATCGTTTATTATTAATAACCAGGAAAATACCGGTGTCATCGATTGACTTAGCTCTTTTTTACTGATAAAACCCGTCGACCCCGCAGAATAACGAGTCGCTTTGTTATTGGATATTTCTTACTGGAGATCAGAAGAGACAAATAGTGACCAGGGGAGGGTGAGTATCCCATCTGTTGCAGAAACGTGTCGGGGCGCACTGGCCGGGTGCCAATCCTTCACAGGTGCGATTGGAGCACCTATGACATCCCCGCTGAGAATTAGTCACAAAGAGAATGAGGAGCAGCAACTTGCTTTTCTGCAACTCTTTAATAAGGTCAGCTGATACGGATGTGAAGGTCAAAATCAAATGAGGTTAATGAGAACTAGCTTCGCTTAGCATCTGATTTTCAATCACTCATTCATGACTTGTTTATAATTTCTATACAAAGAATAAATATAATATAAAAGAATCGATGAAAATAAAATAATGATAATTTTAAATAAAATGGAAAATTTAAAAATAATTAGTTTAATTTTTTTTAGTTGTTTGCGGGCGAATAAATTAGAGGGCAAACGACATAGTCAAAAAAGGCGGTAATATTCTCATAAAATGCATAATTTTTTTTAAAAAAATTCATTTTTAATATATTGTGTTTATTTGAAACAATTAAAGTGCAATTAATGGTTAATTTAATTTGAAAGCAAAGCATATCATTGTTCAATAGATGTTCCATGTTATGGCAGGGAATTTTCTGCTTTTACATAAAATTCCTCGCTTTTTCTTCTAGCAGTAACAAAAAATAGCTCAAGGGAACTATTTTATAAAACTACAATATTGGTTTTTAGAAAAATAATCACAATTAGATAAGTGAATTTAAAATATCACAGAAATTTAAAAGTATATTAAAAGAAATTCGCTTTGGTGAAATTGGTTAAATTATGGACTTGCACCCTTTTTCTAATCTATTTATCTAACATTTTTAATTTAGTACATTTTTTAGATTTAACGAAATAACAATTAGAAAACCCATATAAAACACAATTTCTTTTTTAATTCACATATTAAAAATATAACTCTACAGTTCAAATTCATATAATGCTAGCAAATTATACAGATAAAAAAATTACAATTAATTGAACTTATACATATTTAATTAAAATTAATTAAAAAAACTATAACGATTTATTGTAGATTAATTAAAATCGTCCTCTTTCCCGGCAAAAATTAGAGTAATTTATTTTTAATAATAATTATAAAAGGACAAATTCTAAAGGAGAAATTTTGCACACCTAAACAGATTAGAGTAAATAATCGCAGTAGAATTTTGCCGTTTCTTGCTTCCTTTTTTTACAAATATAAATTTACGTTGAAGAAAGACAATTTTACATTTAACTATATCTTGCATTACACAACTAGCTTTAATTTCGTAATTTCTGTACAAAGAATAAAATATGACATTAAAAAAATAACTTGGCAGAAAAATTACGAAACGTCATAAAGGTCTGGCAAAATTACCAAACGCATCATACTTTATTCTTATCTTTAAACAGAAAATTGCGATTCATTCGGTAAAAAGTGATTAGCATTTAAAGTGGAGACCCTAAATGAAATATTAAACGTATGCCGGAGTCCTGTCATCTTCCCCGTGACATCCTGGGTTAGAGTCCCGGTTCGGATATGGTTGTTCTTCCTCTGTTCTATTTCTGAGATGTGTGGATTGGCCGCCCTCCTGTAAAAAGGGGCTGTGCAAGCGAATGAGTGATGTGTGGGTGGCAAAATCGTACTCTTGGCTCTAGTTGGCGCTATTAAAAACAACAGACGCCTTTCTTCTTCTTGTATATAGCCTACCACCCCGCCACCATTGAACTTAGCAGTATCGACAGAATTTGTTGTGGTCGACTGCTGAATAAGTATTGTCCAACCTTATAATGATCGATCAGTCAAACTAACATTCCTTTCGAGGTAGTAAATAGCTGTCTCTCCCCACCTCTCAAACAGCTGGAATGAAACTGTCCATCTTTGACATCATATATCGACTTAAATCACTGTCTTCGTACCAGTGGGCTTGTCCAATAGCAAGTACCATAAGAAACAACCCTAAATGTATCAAACATAATTAGATTTTGAATTAAAGAATTAAATAAAATAGAAAATCGTTCAGACAGAAAAAGAAAATTCTAAGCTCCTTTCAACCACTAGAACTAATTTCATCTAATCCTCTAAGTACAGATTGTCTCACATAAGATGTAACAAAACTAATATACAGACAAAAACAATGCGGTCATTACTAAAATATAGAGCAATGCTTTTTCCTTCTTATTTGATGACATCACTATACATGCACTCTTAGCATGATTAATATGATATGAGGGAACTCAAGTTCACAGATAAATAAATATTAAGAACGACTTAATCACGAGGTGGAATGCTAAGATAGACCAAATTATCAAAGAGATAAAAAATAAGAACGATACTGAAATGAAAAAAGGCCAAATCGCCGGTGAATGATGTCATACGGGATTTTACGGATCAAATATAAATAATCAAAGATTTTAAAGAAGCATCGATAAAAACACGAAATTTAATTTACTGGAGTATATAATTTTCAATTCAAAAACACCAATGAATTTTAAAGTAAATACGATCACAATTGTGTCTATTTGGCAATATAAAAGAATATACTGTTTAGCTTTTTATTATATTATTTATTAAATTTCTCACTGGTAAGGATTCAAATCTTCAGTTATGAGATATTTAATTTGGTATTTATTAATTTGCTTAAAGAGAGTTGTGTATAATCGCGATCTCCGTAAAAAGACACTTTCAATTGGATGGCATAGTTTCCTTTAAAAATCAATAAAATAACTTACCAAAAGATCATACACAAAAGCAGCAATAAATTTATGAAAAATCATCGCACTTACCTAGAAAAGAAAAAAGTAATTCATTAGGATTTTTTTTTAAATGGAATGCATAAAAAAATACAAAAAAAATCTTTCAATAGGTATGTCTTAAATATTATATATGTTTTTTGGAAGAAAATAAAAAGTATAGTTTGACTATAATGAGCTGGCGGCTTAAGAATTGCATTATATATTAAACAAGCTTATTTTGTTAAGTTATAAGTAGGACGTGAATCAAAATTTTACAGACATGACAGAATCGGAACTTCGTTATAAACTCGATTGAAGAAATACCCATAGTGAGAAATAGGGGAAATGGTGCTGAATTATATTAATAAGTCTTTATTAAAATTTGAAGTGAATGACCTTGTGCCTACCTGATGGTTATCAAGAATGCGCGTCGAATGGGGAACTGCAGTTGTTTGAAATCAAAAGGCATCTAGGTGGGAATAATGGAAATGCGTGAAACGAACACAACTCCATTCCAGCATCCACTAATAATAGTTGCGTCAATTCTGGCCGCATATGGGCATTTCTGATTCGGATGCGCGAGATCGGGCAGCGAATAAACATTGTATTTCTATTCTTGCCGCATGTTAGTCTTGAGATTCTGAGTCACGTGACTTTGCAATTTGTAAATGATCTGCTTCATTGCCGTTTGTTGTTCCTCATTTGTTTCAGAGGCTCGAATTTACTTATTGCTTTTGTCGATTGTAAATTATCCATTTTAAAATAATGTTGAATAATAGAAGCCTATGAAATGATTTTTTTTGTCAATTTTAATGTGATAAAAATAAATGCCAAGATTTTTTATGCCGTTTGAGCAAGTGCAAGTCATAAATTAGTAAAAATTTATCGCAAAGGATGAACGGTGTGGCAGGACATAAAACAGAAACATACATTTTTAAATTTATTAATTTAAATAATCCACAAACAAGTTGTATTTTATGAATTTATGGAATAATTAATTGTCATTTATTTACCGTTTACTCTTGTCACTAAAATGTTAACTTCATAAAAATAATTTGATTAATTGTAATGTTCACATATTTCTTGTTCTAATAGCAAAATAATATAAAGTGTTATGTTATTGTGCGAAATACTTTAAAGATCCACGCAAATCAAATCTGCATTTTGCTCCATCGTTGTTTTACTGGTCCAGATTATCCTATCAAAGAATCCCAATACAGTACAGTGATTTTATTGAACTGAGTAGTTCCAACTGCCTTTGGAATCGAAATATATATATATATATATATCACATTCCGAAGAGTAGGGGGTCGAGACAGCAGATATTACAAAAAACTATACAACAACAAAAAAAAAAAAAAACAAGACACAAATAATTCAATTAGTTCTAATATTGACGTATTCCTTATTCTAATAATTAAAGTAATAAATTATCATATTATTGTATGAAACATTTTAAAGCTTCCAGCAAATCAATTCTGCATTTTGCCCCCTCATTGTTTTACTGGTCCAGATTATCCTATCAAAGAATCCCAATACAGTACAGTGATTTTATTGAACTGAGTAGTTCCAACTGCCTTTGGAATCGAAAAATATATCACATTCCGGAGGGTAGGGAGTCGAGACAGCAAACATAAAAATATAAAAAAGGAGAAGAAAAAAATCTAGATGTGAACTTCTGTCAGTATCGACAGAAATATTGACCCCGCTGTCGAAGCGAAAAGAAACAGACAGATGTGTGCGGTTATAGACAGAGAGTCTCCATTTCCTTTAAAGCTTATTTAATTAGGAAAACAGAGGGCAAGGAACCAATCAATATCTCCGTATCGGAAGAGTGTTCTTTCTGCTGCTAACGTTTCGTTGCAGAACTTCACGTCACGTGAAGTACCGAAATAGCATAGTTCAAGGTAAATAGAATGACATTTCGAAGAAGAATTAAATGGATTTAAAGTGAAGGAAATTGAATTTTGTACAGGAGCAGAAGTCAACGAAAGTTCCCAAAAAAATAATGTCAGAGTTCCATTAACTTCGATAATTGCATCGGTCTTCATTCAGCAAGCTGGTTATTGGAATTTAATATAAAGGATGCTGGGTTTTCCAGATCGAGGCACATAAGCAAAAATACGATATAATAAATTGTCAGAGACATATTCACTGGAAATCGAATAAATTAAAATCAATAATATCCGAATATAAAATATATAGTGCGAAAAATATTAAACAATTTTATAAACGTATGTGTACGCCAAAGTCGTATATGACAACAAAGCAACTTTATTATAAAGAAGGAAAAAAAATTAAGTGGAATTTGGATATCGAAATATAATTCTAAAGATATTCATTGTGATTTCGCAATAGCACAACTTTCAATGTCTCAAGCTTTTATAATTCCGTTTTGGTCTTCAGATTTTTAAATTTGAAAATTTTTGCTTTTAAAGAAAACAATAAAAAATGAATTAAAAAATTTCATTTTTACTATATTATATTTCTTATTTTTTAACATATTCTGTAATTCAAAATCATCGATATAATAGTTTAATCCTTATTCTTCATAAATTCATTAGCAAATAAGTACTTTTGTACGGAAATAAAATTTAATTACATTTAAAATAAAAAAATAATTCCACTTTATACATTAATAAGTTAATGAAAAATGCATTACCATATTCAATCTAGACGCACTTGAAAGAGATTAAATAAAAGAATTAATTTAATGCAAACAAATGCTGGTAAATTTTAAAAAAAACAGTCATTCTTTAAAAGAAAACACATATTTTGAATTCTTTTAATATCTAATACTATAATACGAGGAATGGTTGCCAAGTCGAAAATCGCCCCATAATTAATAAACTCCCGTAAACTTGGGGATCTGGGGCTTTTGGTCACGAGGAATCGATTGGCGCTGGTTTTGAAGCGCTACGGTCGAGCAGTTCGGAGTTACAGATAGGATATTTTCAAACTTTATTAGTTCGCCATAATGGCTACTTAAATTTTCAAGCG
>JAPMOQ010050344.1:582393-611064 GCA_026543055.1 Argiope trifasciata
GTGTGTGTGTGTGTGTGTGTGTGTGTGTGTGTGTGTGTGTGTGTGCGTGCGTGCGTGCGTGCGTGCGTGTGTGTGTGTGTTGGCGCTCTACAGGCCAGCCCGTTGGATCTACAGCTAACAAATTTGGTGCGTGTATACCTTGGAGCCCTTTTTTTTCGGACAAACATGATTTTAACATCAATTTAAAGATTTAAAAATTAGCTTTCTAATGGTATCAGTGTTTTAATGTATAATTTAAGCTTCTATTTTTAACGAATTTTTAAAGAAATGTTTTAACCATGTTTTTTTTTACCACGTGACTGGATAAAATAAAAGAAAATAATGACGGAAGTTCAAATTAAAAAAAAACTATCATCGCAAATCAAATCTAAAGAAATGCAACTTTTAGTATGTGACCGGATAAAATAAAAGAAATATAAAATGTGATATTTTCCAAAAATATAAATGCAAAAAAAAGGTTTATATAATCGTTTGCAATATCTAAATAATTAATTCCACAAATCTTTATTTACTGTAAACCTGATTGAATTTAGGCAGGATATGCATTGAAATCCCGACTTAATAGTGCAATGAACAAATATCGTAAGGCTTCTATAATAATATGAGTGACGTGACTTTCGATGTTTAAGTATATCTGGCAGAGAAATTTATAAAGAGAGCAAGACACATAAGTATTTAATTGAAAATTTTAGAACGCATTACTCTTAGCTAGCCAGCTGGTTACCAAAGGCGGCTAGTTATTAAAATAAAGTTATAAATTTATCTTGCAACTTTTTTTGTCAACAATAGGAGGACCTCAAAATATTTGAGCCTGTGGTCTTGTACAACCAAAAACCACGACTGCATTTAGGACGCTTGGGAATGTAGTGGTTCAAGGGCAAAATATGGCTGCAATTAACCATCTGTAATTTAAATACAGCTAAATTAGCTGAATCTAAAAAAAATGCTCCTTAATGCTGACACAGTGAGTAGGATAGCATCGCTGTTTTCAATCAATCAGAACCCCATGAGCAGAGGTTAGTTCTTCCAGCGCACCCTCGACCCACACACATCATAAATAGTCATCGAGTCAAAGATCCGGCCCATTAAACAAGCAATTACGATCATTCAAGGCTAACGGTCTCACTCAATTACTCGTTTAAACGCCCAGATGCTACCTTTTGGACACGAAGCTCGTTTTCATTGAATGCCTCGATGAAGTGATGACGGAAAAGATGATTCGCCAATGCAAAATGAAACTATTTAAACGGGGGCATTTCTTTCCAATTTCCTGCTTTTGAAGCGAAAAAAACCAGCAAGAATGCTGTTCTGGTGCTACACTGACGTGCAAACGTTTTTCTGATTTCGTTGTAATTATGCAAAAACTAAATTAGATGCACTATTACTATTACCAGCGACTCTATTCGCGTAGAAATTTTGATGTATATGTGCGAAAAACTATCAAACAATGACAAATAAAAAAGTAAACCTAACCTGAAAACGATACATTTAAAGGTATAAGCATGTACGAAAAATATATAAAATAAATAGAATTTTATAACAAAAACAGGCAGCTAGCGTAAAAACAATTTACATTGTATACCCAAAATAAAATAAAACAGCAAATCAAGCATTGTCAAATCCATTTTATTTATGGATCGAGATGGAGATAGCTACAACAGTGTTAAATACATAATTTTTAAACTTCTCATTTAAATGAAAACACAGTTGTCAGCAATCACGAGCGAACTTTCAACGCCAGTTGGCGTAACGCAAATGTCTCACTTTCCTACGCCAGTTGAGGTCACGCAATGCAGATTAGAAGTGTTTTATTTCCTTTATTATGTTCTCTTTTAATTTTAAAAGTACTTCAGAATGAATCTATCTCAATCACGGCTGAACAGAATTGGATGAAATTTAGCACAAAAATGGAACATAGTCAGGAATAGAACATAGGCTACTTTTAATTCCGATTCATTGAGTAGTTAATTCTTTATTCATTAGAAACTAACATTCTGGCGGAAAAGCTGAGGCAAAATCTCGCCTAAGATGAGTAAGACTTCAATTTTTATTTTCCGAACAGTAGTCAGGTTAGGCTTAGCAGAATTTCGACCGATTATTTCAAACAATTCTGTTTATTTTTTTAGTGTTTGATGTATTTAAAATCAAATGTTGTTAACGAATTTATCTTTCGGATTCATTCCGAAGTACTTTTACATTAAAGGAAAACAGAATAAAAGAAAATAAAACACCATTTCACAAGTGGTGTTTGAGTTTTTGAACTTTCTTTTCTTTGGTCAGAAAAGAAATTCTCAATACCTCTCTTAAACTACTACCAAGTTTGATAATATTTGGCCCAATAATTTTCCTGTTATGACCTATTCAAAGTGGAATTTTAATTATAGCCACTCTGTACTTTGGAATGTCTCCCATCAGCAATAAGATGCATTGCCAAGAGGCAATAAGTCGCCAAAATGGGTATCTTAGAATTATTTTTTTAACGTACACAAGAGACACGCGCTGTTATTGCGGTTAGGTTCATATTTTTTATTCCCCTTTCCTGGACCATTAAAAATTTCTCTACTGTTCTGCGTCTCCCCTTAGTCTTCCACCCCCATCTCGTCATTCTTCCTCTTCTCCTCGACCTTTCACCCTCTAAAACTCTTCCTCAAGAGAGTAGGGGGAAAAAAGGTCAACTTAAAAGAAGATACAAATTAATCGTTGTTTAATCTTCGTGCTTGACACTGAAACGACTTTCTAAGGAGAAAAAGCCATTATGGATCGCCAAATGACTTCGAGAGAAGAACAAGATAAAAGAAAGCCCACACAGGATTTTTTTTCTTTTAAGTAGAGAATAAATAGCACGAAGCTTCATTTAAGTTGAGAGAAATTTGGTGGAAATTGTATCGTAAAAATGATACATTTAAGGAGTTTTTTTTTTTTTTTTTTTTTTTTTTTTTATTAAAAAGGAAGGAAATGATATTTTTTATAATATTTTAATTTTTGTTTTTTTTTTTTTTTTTTTTTTTTTTTTTTTTAATGAAATGGAAGGAAATGATAAGTTATCCAATATTTAACTTTCAGTGTTTTGGAACAGAATAATCGTACAGTAATATTTCCATGGACTAGTCCAAAAACTTCTGAATGAAGGGCTTATACAAACCATTTAGTTAAATACATGGCGTGAAAAAAAAATACAGTTATCAAGCAAAAGTGAACCATTTGTTATTTTGTACGTAGGCAACAGACTTTTGAAGTTCCAAAATGCGTAGGCAACAAATTGCCGATTTATCGCTTTTGAAGCACCAATTTTTTGGTTTTAGGGTTATTAGAAAATAATGCAGAAGGTAATCGCATTTGGTGATTTATCGCCTACTAAAATTGCAGCTTGATTTCCAAATTATTCATTTTCTAAATTCTTACGACCTGTCTTCATAAATATAAATTAGTAATCAATTTAAACCCGTTTAAAACAATAACGAGACCATCAGATTACGCACGCTTCGATATTTAGAAAAAAGATGGGTTTCTTTCTTAAAATCGATACAGCTCCAAAACTTTATTTGCCAGCTAGAAAAATTAAAAGTTTATAAAAACTTTATTATATATATATTATATATATATACAGTACCATTTCATGAATACTCGCACCTTATGGTGCCTTGTACTTAGTTTCATCATATAATGAAGAGAATAAAAGATGCATATCTGCTCAGAACCATTTCAGGAAGACTCGCATCATCAGGAACCATTGCACTTAGTTTTATCAAATAATGAAGAGAATAAAAAGATGCATATCTGCTCAGTACCATTTCTTAAAGACCCGCACCATATGGTGCCTTGCACTTAGTTTCATCATATAATGAAGAGAATAAAAGTTGCATATCTGCTCAGTACCATTTCATAAAGACTCGCCTTGTGCTTGATTTCATCATATAATGAAGAGAATAAAAGATGCATATCTGCTCAGTAAAATTTCATAAAGATTCGCCTTGTACTTGATTTCATCATATAATGAAGAGAATAAAAGATGCATATCTGCTCAGTACCATTTCTTAAAGACTCGCACCATACGGTGCCTTGTACTTAATTTCATCATATAATGAAAAGAATAAAAGTTGCATATCTGCTCAGTAAAATTTCATGAAGACCCGCACCATATGGTGCCTTGCACTTAGTTTCATCATATAATGAAGAGAATAAAAGTTGCATATCTGCTCAGTACCATTTCATAAAGACTCGCCTTGTACTTGATTTCATCATATAATGAAGAGAATAAAAGTTGCATATCTGCTCAGTACCATTTCATAAATAATAACTTGGTCCTGACAGAAATACACGGTTAAAGAGGTAAGGTAGACCAATCTCGAGCGTGTGAGCAATCTTGGGTGCTATTAAAAGCACTGATGCCGAGACTGGTCTAACTTAAAGTTTCTCTATTTAAAAGAGCTAATCCTTTTAAATTGAGCAATTGCTGGTTTTAAAAAATTCGTAGACAAAACAAGACGAGACTAATTTGAAAATAGTTTCACCTGAAGCATGGCAATACATAAACCGAGCGGGCTCCTTTTCGGAGAAAAGGGATACGCGAAACCTCTCCCCTCCCCCTCAAAATTCGAAAGAAACAAACAATAAAACAAAAACGACTAACCAGCTGTTAACATTTTTAGAATGAACGGCAACACCTCAGTGGGTTACCGGTTAAGATGCAATACCGCTCTCGCATTTCAACTTAGCAACGCGAGAAGAAAAAAAAAGCGAAACGGAATAATTCAAGATGGTTTTCGAAACAGAACTCATGAAAAAACCATCATACGGCCATGTTAAAATGCGTGACACTTTGACGAATTTCCTTATTATAAAAACGGATTAGCGTAGAATCGCCCCATTACACGGCAGGGCATAAAAATTGTCGTTAGAGCCAAAGGGACATGACGAATGCAATTTACACCACACGCCACTGCCAACTTGTGAGTGTAGGTTACTTCGAAGAAAAACCGAAGGAACCGGAAACATTAAAAGTTCATTAAATGGGATGGGACAGGACGTCTTGGATAGGTAATTTTAGGCTTAAGACCGACAGCATCGCTGTTCAAGAAAGAAAACAGCCTGTCATTATTGCTATTAGTATTATTCTGAGTCAGTAAGAGAATAGCAAACCCAGAACTCAGAAATTAGTCATAAGTTTATCATGTAACGTCACAGTCACATGATAAATGTCAAAGTACACACCCTAAAAATTAACCTCATGTGATTAATTCAAGGCAAAGAAGTAATATGGTGTGCTGGATTCCAAAATGAAATTGGCGTGAAGTATTTGAGTTGTAACAAAGGAATGTAAATAGATTCTATTTTAACTTTTTAGGAAACGACAGTATGTGAATCATACATATAATTAAAGAATGATGCGAATTTCGACTGCTGAAAAGGCTAGATCATAGATTCCCAACCTTTTTTGAACTGACGCCCCCCTTTCCTAGAGAATTTTTTAATACCGCCCCCCCCCCTCCCACACCAGAGAAATAAGAGCACACATAATGCCTGGTGAAAACAAGAATTAAATTTTAAGAAATTACTAATAGGTAGAATATTGTTAGAATCGAAACGTTACTGAATTTCTTCCTAATTTAAAAAAGATGGATAAAAGTTTTAGCTTACCTGTCAATAGGACAGGCAGGGGTTTTGATGATACGAAGTAAGCCATAATAAAACTACAGCTTTTTAAATAAATAAACTGGCAGTTTCAGAGAACAATCAAAACGCATATTTAATTATATTAAAAAGTACCAGCGGGTGACCGAGCTCCGCTCGGAGAAAACAGGCATCGAAGCTAACTCGAAGATTTAAATTTTCAATTGTGATTTTTCAAAACAATACATGCCATAAGAAAATTTGTGAAACCATTGGTGAAAAGATAACCGGTTAAACCTCGGCTTTTCATCGTCCACCAGCGATGTCATGTCTAGATGTTCCATTGGAAATCCCCATCTGCACTGGTCTCTTCCATGTTTGCTGACCATGCACGGAGCGTTTGGGTTCATATCACCACACGGGTTATGGATCATCCATTTCGAGATCAGTTCCTTGAGTTCCGGATCATCTTCTGGAAACTTTATTAGTTCGCCATATTGGCTATAGATGGCAGCACGTTACCGCTTGAAACCTATTGGCCAAAATGGCGAACTAATAAAGCTTGAAAATATCCTATCTGTAACTCCGAACTACCTTGACCGTAGCGCTTCAAAACCGGTGCCAATCGATTCCTCGTGGCCAAAAACCCCAGACCCCCAAGTTTACCGGAGTTTATTAATTCTGGAGCCATTTTCGACTTGGCAACCATTCCTCGTATTATAGTATAAGATTTTGATGAAAATTTAAAGACAGCGAATTTCGAAGTCTTTTTTAGACTGTATTTGGTTAATATTTCCACACCCCTCCGGGCCATATCAACGCCCTCTAAATTTTTCTTGGTCTTCTACCACCCCCCTGAAAACCTCAAACGCCCACATGGGGGCGTTATCGCCCACGTTGGGAACCTATGGGCAAGATGCTTATACCTAAGCAGTAGCAAATTTCACCCAGGTAGGAAAGTAGGAATTTTAATTTAGTTAAGTTATATTAGAGTCTCGTTTTAAAGCAACATTAGGATTATTTGGGGTTGAACCTCGTAATTATGAATTGCGATTAGATGAGGAGAACGACACCTGAGCTGGCATCACCTTCTATCTTCAAGCTGCCACAACACACTAGCGGAGGGATGCTTGGCTGGAACGGATTTAACGTGTTACATGATGGTTCTTCGATAGAATAGGATCTCAAGCCTGAAACCCTGCGGTTCCAAAACTGGCACCTTACCACCAGGCCCTCGTGACCCAGAAAAATAGAAAGGAATTAAATGTCAGAAAGAAAAAAAGCATTAGGGACGAAAATGATGTGTGGTGTAAGGTGCGAGAGGCACCCATTTATGTGCTATAACCTATTATTTATCTTGATATACTATAATCCAGAAGCCAACATATTAAAATGAATCATATGCAGGGATATTAGTTTTGTGTTTATTTACGAAAAAAATGCAAAGTAAAATTACACAATATACAATTAATTGAATTGATTTTTATATTAATAACCTTTCTTCGTTATTTTAGAGCTATTTATATTTCAAATTCACAAACAATCCATTCCAATAACAACCCGTTCTAAATGGAACTAAGCTAAGGAAGTGTGGTGGTAAGATTATAAGTCACCTAAGAACGCCTGGACAGGAGTGTACACTTTTGGTCTAGAGAATATGCTATGCGGCTATGGACTCAATGGTCCCGAGTTCGAATCAAGAATGCATAGAAGTATTCCGAATAATACCTTTCACTCCTCATAGACGACAGAAAGTGTATGAATGAAAGCGCATGCGCAGCAGCGGAAATTTATATCAAGCATTCGACAGTACCTTTATTATTATTATTCTTATTTAGAAACTGTGATATGGAATGAATGGGCTTCTTTCTACTACAAGATCGCAACGGAAGAAATAGGCGTTTTTTATCACTCTAAATATTTATTTCTAAAAATGAATCTATTAAAATACTAATGATGTAGATAACGCAATCAAAATTAAATAAATTACTGATTATATTTATATATTGAAAAAAGTTGTCCATGTAGAAATTCTGCAGAACCAAGTTTCATAAAGGAAATTGGGTTTTGAAGTGGGATTTTAATGGGTTTTCGTCTAATAAATTTTGAAGCGACCCATTAGAATGTAATTTAAATATGAGTCTCAAATTTTTGAATTGCGATCAGATACCGAGAACGGCACCTGAGCAGTCGCCCGTCTCAAAATTATCGCTCCACACCAAAACAATGATGGTAGAGCATCAGTCTCGTAACCAAAAGGTAGCGAGTTCTGTCCTCGGCTCGGCCAAAGACCGCCATATTAGCTAATGGCAGTTGGGGCACGTTAAATAGGTCGTGACTGCTAAGTCCTCCAAGTTCCCATACCTCTGTGGGTAGTAAATCAGGAACGAGTCGATCGTTGATTTGGATCTGAATTCTGACTTGCGGAAGAATGAATGAGTTCGACAACCCCCTCAAAAGGGTTGTGTCGTGTGTGTTCCAGCAAAGTCTTTCTTTCACTTTAGAGGTGCTCGTTAAAAACGAAAGGCGCACACCTCTGCCTTCATTCAAAAGAGCTTCGTTCATTCAGGCTTGGCAAGTCCAAGTGGCATTAGACCCACCACCACCACCAGAATGTTGCATTACCTTTAACAGCAGATTTTACGTGCAACAAATCTTCGAAGGAAACAGTGTTCGAATCTAGAAAACTCCGATCCCAAAGCCATAACTTTATCAGCGATCAGAGGAATATATGACGAACAAGAAAGAGTTAATTCCTGGCAGATTTTACAACTTAACTGCTTTACTATTCCTTTTATAGAAATATTCTAAAATAACTATTTTAGTAAGCAGAATAACATCAGAGATAATTAAACATTTAAACTTTTTTTCCATCTAAAAATTAAATCTCGTAATGCAGTTCTGTCATCAAATGATTTCATATAAAGCAAAAAAAATTGAACGCATTAATTGTGCTGGAGGATGGATGCTTTATTTTTAGAAACAAATTACTTTCCAGTTTTCCATCTTTCATTCAAAATGTCTCCCTATCTCCTTACTAGATCTTATCTTCTTCAATAGCATAAACATTCGACCGTTGCGAACTTAATGAAAGAGAAAAATCCAGGCAAAAAACTGACCCTGTGTACCCTACTGACATGTAAATCATTTCCGTTATCCATCACAGACACAAACCTAGCATATACAAACTAATTTTTCAACACAGCAATTTATTTAAAAGAGAGATTAAAATATAAGATGTTTCATTTTTTTATCTGGATTTTTTTAATGGGAAAGATCTTCCTAGAATTTATCGTATATTCAATACAGAGATACCATCGCACAACATAAGAATTGAGAAACTTCAGCAACACCACGAGTACCCATATTTGCATTTACAAACTCCCACACGATCTAATTTTTTTAATCTTTAAATTGATGTAAAAATCATCTTTGTGCTATAATATTTTCGGAAGTTATAGCGGAAAAGCGTCGAAATTTAGCTCAGTTTTTAATTAATTCAAATTCTAATTAAAAATTCGAAAAAAGGGGCTCCGAGGTGCACATTCCCGATCCCCAAAGTATACATGTACCAAATTTGGTAGCAGTAGGTCCAACGGTCTGGCTTGTAGAGCGCCAACACACATACACTCTCACACACACACACATTCAGCTTTATTATAAGTATAGATTGCAATTAATATAAATATGTATATACATATTACCGAATCACAGTATTAAGGGGCAAAATAGAAAGCGAATTTCTTTGCAATTTTCCATTTCCATTTCTATATAGGGTGTTAGGCTATTATCTTTGTTTGTTACTATTTATTAGCTTTCTATTTTTTTATTTTTACGTTTCTAATTTATGAAGCTGATGGTGGTCTATGACTTCTTATCGCAAGAATTGAACTCGCATTCTTCACGAGAATTAACACTGAAATCGTAGCATTTTACCGATGGAGCTACTGCCTGTTGATTTCCATTTTCATTACAAACTGGTAAAACTCTATTTAAAGTATTAAATATTAATTTAATTTAATTAATGAATAAATATTTGATAATAAAAACTGTATTAACATCGAGTGTCATCCACTACGAGTTTTAAAAACTGAACATGAGCGAATGAATAAAGAGTATTTTATTAACAACTGAAATTTGAATAAGATATTAAATAAATATATATAATTGAAAAAAAAAGTACGGATTTTAGACACTTTTACCCTAGACCAAAAAAAATTTAAATCGCGCTCAGAAATAAAATTTTAACAAAAAGGATATAGCAAGTTTCTTTTATCTAATTTGCTTTGTTTTTTAATTACTCGCTTGCATGCAAATTTCTAGACCGACAGATCGGTATTATGTCGTCGGAACTCGATTCAAAATTTGATGCAGATCTATTTAACACTTTAGATGATAACATAGTATTCAAAATTTTAACCATATGGCTCATCATGTTTTGTAGCTATCGCGTCAACTTGCCTTCGCACAGACAAATTTCCTGTCCAGGAATTTCACCCAAAGTCAGAAAGAAATGTTCGAATTTGGTGTAAGAACTACATACTAAATTTCAATGTTTCATATCAAAGCATTTTCGAGTTATTGCATATTCACAGACAAACAATTTCAAAAGAAAAGTCCTAAAACGTGAAGTTTCGTCAAAATGGATTTATAGCAAATACAATACTTTCTCTCAGGATAATATGTCTATGAGAAAATAAAAACATTTAAATTAGTTGTTAACCACCAGATTAAATAGTTTACAGTGATCAAAATTAAACGGATCTATGATAAGAAGATTAAAAATCCACGAATGGCAAGTTCCTTTTTTTATTTTTTTTATTCTGCTCTCAATAGAAGTAAGATATAAAAAAAGTTAACAAAAGCTAGGCTACGAAAATAAGAAGCCAAATTGAAAGGATTCTTCTAATCAAATGAATCCTGACATCTGGTAACTATTTTGTCGATGTTTTGCAAGACGAATAGCATCTAACTACAACTGCAACCACAAGAAATTAGTTAGCGTAATAGATTAGTAGGCTTTATTTTAAATAAAACTTTTCTATTCAGTTGTAAAAATGTCTGCTAATATTATACAAGATTTTTTAAAAATTCGGATTATAAAAGTTATCAAAATTAATAAGCTCTAAACTAGAAAAAAAAAGGTTTAATTTAATTATACTAACGTCCCGTTTTAACGCAACACTAGAGCTATTTGAGGCGGGTCTTATAATTCAGAACTGCGATGAAATGACAAGGACGAAACGTGAGCTAGTACCTCCTCTCCAAACTTCCACACCACACAAGGCGAGAATACATTTGATCACGATGGATATAACGTGAGCCAGAGTCTGTTACAAGACGGTGGAACTGGGTGGAACTGGGTCTCGATTATTTATCTTTTTTAGTTATATTTAAGTCCCGTTTTGAAGCAACATTAGGGCTATTTTGGGACAGACCTCGTCATTTTGAATCACGGTCAGATGATGAGGACGACACCTGAACTGGCACCCCCTCACCACGCCACACCACACCAGTGGGAGGATGTGAAATGGGTCTCGAGCCCTGGTTCGGAAGCCGAGATCTTACCACCAGACTACCGAAAAACCAGAAGAAAAGAAAAAAACGTGCAAAATCACAAATAGGAGAAAGAATTGTAAATCTTTGACATTCAGAAATGAACTCATAAAGAAACTAGAGATGAATTTCTCGAGCCTTCTCAGAGAAAGTTATAGCCAAATCAATAAAACATATAGGCAGTGGCTGATTTAGGTAATTTGCGGGCCAAAGCAGTAAACAGTATGGGGTTCCCTTTTTGAATAAATAAATCAATATAGTAACATATTTTAATATTATTTTTAGTTACATATTTTATAATATTAATGATTTATTTAAGCATTTTTTTATTTTAGTAATTTTATGAAAATGCACATATTTTTGATTCTTTTAAAATTTATTAAGTTTTAGGCAAGAGTGACATCTAGGTTTTTACGTAATTATATTTAAACACATCCTTTGTGTTTATTAGGACTGTTACAAGGAAATGAACATTAGGAAAGAAATAAAGAATCTGATCAATAATGATAGTTTTAACATAGATTTTTGTATTTTTGATTAATTTATTTATTTTCCAACTAGGAAAATAACATTTCCCCGATCAATCTACAGGTAATCTTCTTTAGTTCAATGATATAAATCAGTCAATACAAGCCGGCACTCAACAATAAATAATTTTGATAATAAAACAAATGCCATGCAAGAAGAAAATAAACTTATTTCTTAATGATGACAAAAGATATTCATAAAAAACACTTTCTACAAACAAAAATAGTATTATGTATAATGGTTTAGAAGAATAACAATTTAAATAACAAAATATACTAAATACATATATATGTGTGCGTGAGTGTGTCTGATACTTATATTAAAATAGTCAATCATTTTTAAAATAATCATTCCATAATAAATGTTTCTTAATCATTCCATAATAAATGTTTCTTAATCATTCCATAATAAATGTTTCTTAATCATTCCAAAAGAAATGTTTCTTAATCATTCCATAATAAATGTTTCATGTTCATTCCATCAAGTTTAACTTATCACTCCATAATAAATATTTTACAATAATTTCATCAATTTTGACTTAATCATTCCATAATAATTGTTTCATATTGATTCCAGAATAAATGTTTCATACTCATTCAATAATAAATGTTTCATACTCATTCCATAATAAATGTTTCATACTCATTCCATAATAAATGTTTCATACTCATTCCAAAATAAATATTTCATACTTATTCTATCATTCATAACAAAATATTTTAATACTATTTTGATACATTTATTTTATTAAAAAATATACTCTGTAATAATTTTAAATAAAATATTTTCTTAAATGAAAATTCGCAAAACATAATCTCAAAAGTACATTTCAGATCTATTCATACGAATAAGATTTCAAGGGGAAAAAAAAATCTTATCTTAGTAACACTTATTTTAAATAGATGGCGCTGTAATGCTGATAAAATTTTTCTGCCAAATTCCGATCAGAATTCGATCAGATTATGTATGGGAATGTGACAAATCGATGACAGCTGATGTCGACTGTTGCGCAACAGTCTTTTTCGCGTTCAAGTACATGCATCGTAAATGAAGCATTACGCAGCTACATTTCTTTTATATCATTATGCTACAAAGTTCCAATTGCTTTCAATAAGGTAAAAGAAGTTTCAATAAAATAAAACCAGGTTAGAAAGATATCAAACATTGCTTCATTACTTCGTAACTGCTAGAGCAGCATGTCATTATGCCTCATCCTATAATTTAATAAACGGTAATTTATCAAATCTAGCACACCAAAGATAAGAATAAGTATCTGGTAAAGCATTTTAAACTTTCCAAATAATAGATATAATGGAAAAATGTGCTTTTTCATGATAGTTTAATGATGAAAACTTTCCGTATCACTGCATTTTTAATCCGATAATATTGATTATTTTCCGAATACTTCAAAAACAAATTGAAAATTTGAAGCTACTTCTTGGCAACATCGGCCTTGATGCTCATAGTTTAATTTGTCTTTCTTGTATTTTTCAAACATAATTGTATCAGTCGTTGCATTCCGTATCTAAAATTTTGAACATCGTGCAATTTATAGAAAGAATGTCAGCATCGTTATCACCTTAGTAAAAACGAAAATAAAAATGCTGAATAGGAGTTTTTTGAACTTATTATCTTGAACATTTTAATCATAATGTTAATGCGAGTGAAACAATGCAAATGAAGAATTTATATGGCTTTTAACATTTTTCTTTCGCACTGACCCATTGTATTTTTCGCATAAGAGCACCGTGGTTTTTTTTTTTTTTTTTTTTTTTGCATATTTTATAAATAACAAAAGCTGAGAAAGAAAATATTTTAGAAGCCAAAATTTTAAAACCGATGCAAAGTTAAACTTTTTTTAATACAAACTATTCTATAATCGGCAGTGTAAAATCGAAACCTGAGCAGTACTAGTTATTTTGAAAAGTTTAAAAATTTTTTTAATAAATGCGAATCAAAACTTGAGAATTTAAATGTTATTTTTTAAAAAATAGCAAATTTAATTAAAATTTGAAACCAATCAAAAACTTTTTTTAATTCTGGGACAAAAATTCAAAATTTAAAACTGTTCTAGCATTTAGCATAATTAATTGCACGCAATCAATAGCACATTACAAAGCAAAATAAATGAAATAACAAAACGAAAAACAACTATTAAACATGCAATTTCCAATTTCTGTTTTTTTTTTTTCATTCTTTATAATAATATAATAGTCTACAAATAACTAAAAATCAGACATATCAAAACAATGATTCTTTTTGTTAAAAATACTATTTAAAATTAGAAGAAAAGGGTAATCATAGCAAGGAAAAAAAACATCACTCATTACAAAAAAATTTTGAATCGTAATCGAGAAATTAAACAATTATTTCTTAAAAAATAAATATAAATTAAATTATTCTAATATCAAAAGAATGCCGCAAAAGTGAATCTTCATCTATAAGAACAAAGAAATATGAAGTGAAAGAATGAAAGAAATATGAAGACAAAACGATAAAGATCCCAATTTATAAAACGTATTTAATGTAGGAATTCAAACATTAAAAGGACTTTAATCTAACTGGCTGTTCTATCACGTATTCATTTCAGTTTATTTTAATCTATTTATAATTAATAAAAGCAGAGTTCTAGTTATCTTTCTTTGATAAAAAATACTGACATGAGTTAATTTGGATATGAATTTTAATTACCGTGTAATGTTTATATTTTGATAATTAAAATTTTATTCTTCAATGAAACCAGAAATTAGTTTTAAAAATATTAACAAAAAGCGAATTGTTCCATTTTATAAATATTTGGCAGATTTATATTACAAAACAAAAAAGTTTGGAATTTCGTAAATATCGTTTGAAATTTAGAATAACTGTCTTGTTTAATTATGAAGGATAGAAAGAATAATATTTATTTTTGTACCGGAAATGAATACATTCATTGAAATTGAGTGATTTATAAAGGAGAAGAGTAAATAATATTTATTCTATTTTATTCTACTTTATTATTCAAGACTTTATTATTTCGGGTTGGCAATAGTTTTGTTTTTAAATCCTTAGAAGAAACAATAGTTTTGTTTTTCCATCTTTAGAAGTAACAAATCAGTGCAAGTAATAATTATTCAAATACGGCATAATTACATACGGCAGCGCATAAGAGATATACAGGTAAACATTTATTTTTATTGACATAGATTATTTATTAGATAATTTTACTACGCCTATAACCATCCGGCATTTGCAAGCAATAAGCATTCAAAGTTTTATCGCAATCGAATGAGCGATACGGCAGCGCATAAGAAGCATACAAACATTCATTTTTATTTATATCGATAAACAAACTGTTTAATTAACTGTAGCAAAACCTCCATTAAAAATTTCTTATATTTCCTTAATTGTGAGCAATATTTGTAACATAACATAAAAAATATTGATAGCAAATAAAAAAAATTATTGCAAAAAATTATAAATATACCGATTTTTCTTTAATAATTAAAGACATAAAATAATTGTACTCGTTTTCTCCCTTTTTTTTTCATTTCCAATCTCTTTATAGTAATTTATAACATATAGGAAGAAAATGAAATTTAATTTTCGTTTTCTTACAACGAATGCTTTTAATAAATACGAACATTAAGATTATATAAAAAAATTCCTTCTGTTTGTCACTGAAAGTGCACTCTACTGTTGAAGTAAATTATCTTACCATCTGCACACATATTACGTCATATACAAACGTTTCGAATCACAAACCTATTGAAAATTCTTCAAGTATTAAGTCTTGCGATTTAGGTTCTCCGTTCAAGATTTTCTAAAACACCGTTCATTGTTCCGAACCTTCATATCAGCTATATTTTACTAAACGAAATGCCAGAAAAACCAAAAAGAGAAATGCTGTGTGTACAATGGGGCATTATTTTAAGTAAAGCGTTTGAAGTAAGCTCTTGAAGCAAGAAATTGACTTTCACTTCCAATTTGAACAACTGCTCGATTCAAAATGAGATATATACTGTGCTACCGAATGGGCATACAATATTATGTGAGATTAATACGCTGTTTTGAACGTATGCCAAAAGAAAGGAATGGAGGATATAGCAGTAGTCAAAATTCACAATGATTAATTTCGAAACAGAAAAGGTAGAATAATACAAAATGTAATAGCATTATTTAAACTTGGTTATTTAAAACAATAACTTGGTTTACTTGCTCTATTTAAAGTATTGAAAATGGATTAAATTTAATGAATGAATTAATAGTTGAAAAAAAATCTGCATTAACATCAAGTGTCATCCACTATAGAAGTTTTAAAAAATATATTTGAACTTAAGTGGATGAAAAAAAAAGTATTTTATCAACGATTGAAAATTTGAACAAGACATATAAATAAGTAAATATATATAGGTATAGTGTGAACTAATAGTAGGAATTGAAAAAGAATGCGGTATTCAGAATACAGAAAGATACAATTCATGATCAGTATAATATACCAAGTTCATTACAGAGTTGAATGCCCGAAAACTTAATAAAGATGCTTCTCGAGTTCGTGAGCACAGTTGGAAAGATTCCAAATAAGGAAAGATAAAAAAAAAAAAAAAAAACATGTATTTTCGCCCGACAGACGATTTCTAAAAAGAACGCAAATATGGTAATTTCTTTTAATAATATTTAAGAAACAATCAATAAATGCTCCGAAACTGCATAAATTTACATCACTCTTTTATATTGTATTCAGATTGTACCTTTTACTAAGCGCTCAGGGATTAAGGAAATTATTACAAAGTTTATTTTTTTCAATTTACATCAGAGGTTCTTAACCCTTTGCATTCGGATGATGCCTATTACTCACCATTTAAGGAGGTGCATCATTTTGAAGTTGCATTTATGCATTTTTAAATTTTAATTCCTGGAAACGCCTACAGAATGGTAAAAATAATATAGATTAATTTTCGGCGAAATTCAACTTAAAGCAATTATAAACATATATATTATTTTGGAGCAATAAAGAAGCCCTTGTAAAGTGAATATTGTGCATTAAATTACTTTTTCGTGTGCAAAGGGTTAAAATTTTGAAATTCCAAACACATAAGTGAAAATTTCAAATATTATGTAGCCATAAGAGTATTTTTGAATTTAAAAAAAAAAAAAAAAAATGGAGTACTTCGATGATGCTTCACAAACAAAACAAGACTATATTTTTTAAAATATCCGTCATTGAAAACTTTGCATCATTTTATAATAAAATTTAAATTGTTAGCTGTCTTCTAGACCAGCTCTCTGGTGATATTAATAGCATTAATCTAACCATTGATTAAGTGCATCTTACTATGTTGTAGTCTCTAATGGTACTTGTCATTAACAAGCCAGCAGAATAAAGAGCCATTACGATTTATTTCAAATTTTTGAATCTTTTTTTTTTTTTAGTAGTGCCAATCGAGGGCCAAGAATACGAGTTAGCTACTCACACGTCACAAACCCATTTTACAGGGTGGAGTTCATTCGTACATTTCATTCCTTTATTCATAGATCGTGATTCAGACAAGGATCAAAGGACGATCACCTCTGAATCAGAACCCCTAGTGGTATTACTCTCGATATGGAGGACTTTGTGACCACAACAAATTTATACGTGCGCAAGCCAGGACCCACGAAGGTCTCCGACTAGCAGGGTTCGAACTCGTAACCTAACGGATGCGAATCAAACGCCCTACCAATTAGGCTACCCGGCCTAACATCTTACTATATATACTACCATTATTTTATAAAAGGTGCTGTTTTGTATAGCGCTATTTTAAATTAAATTTAAATAGTAAATAAAGAATAGTCTGATTGGTTAAAAATGTCTGCATATCGGCAAAATAGCACCATTTATGTAGACTAGGTTTTCAACCGATATTATATTTCGCGATGACTCTCAGCTTAAAGACAGTGAGGTAAAGGAAGGGTAGGTAATCACTGTTGGCATATCTAGAGGTCAAAAACGTTAGACCTGAAATAATAATTGTCGAAACAGACAAAATAGTCATTGCTGGGAGACTGTTATATAGAATGTATAATAAAGTAATTTCTTTAAAAATTAATTCGAAAATAGTATTGAAGAACAAATAACCATTAATGACATACATAGTGCAATGAATTTTCACATGGAACAAAAGTTAGCGAAATCAGATCAGTGTTTAGAGCTGGGGACTCTTTTTTGGTACCCTTGAAAGAAATAAAGAAAGCTAAAATGGCATTAATAAAAGATAACAGTAAATATTAAGGTTTATTGCTATTAAAGAATATTAAGAAGCAGGAGAAGCGAAACCGAAATAATAACGATTTGCCAAGGTAAGTTCTATAGTTTACAACTCGTTTCAATATCAAATATCACACAATGAACCCAAGAAAATGAAAGAACTAATGTGGACGCGGCCATAGATGCTAATTTAAGGAAATCACCAAATGTATTATATTATGTATGTAATAATAAACGTATATGCATCTGAATAAAAATGATTAAAATGTAGTATTAAAAGGATTGTTGTTATATTAATATTGGATATTTTGGGTACGGTTTTATTTATTTATTTGCGCAAAAACGTTTCATCCAAAAAATAATGTTCTTAGTAGTAAGTGAGTCATAGTTTTAAGAAACTATGTTTGGGATGTGCAACTATATTTATTGATTTGGTACAGTCTGTTGGTAGAAGAATCTTTTGTAAAATACAAATGATGAGTATTATTGAGATTTTCTTACATTTAATCCGATATAATAAAGTGAATTAAAAAGGTTCTATATGAAGTGGTAAAAGCCAGTTGCTTTTAAAAACTTAAAAATATTTTTGTGAGGATTTTCCCCGAACAACCTTCGCATGTCCAGTAATGAGCAATTAAAAAAATGTAAGCGATAAAGATTAAAATCAAGACATTGAATTAAAGTATGAAGAATAGTTAAAGTAACTTGGCAATTGTTACGACTCGGAACACCACTTTCGTTTTCGTAATCAGTTTATTTTGATCCAACATAAGACAGAGAATCTCATGCAGCTATTTACAATGACGATAGAAAAACTGATGAGCGCATTTACAAATGAAGGAACTTAAAATGGATCTAATGATCCGTATATTATAAAGATGAAAGAACGTAACGTATAAAAATTCCATACTGAAAGTAAACACACACCATATTCTACTTAAATCAAAACTGGATTGCCAGATTGCAAGTTGGAAAAAGATGCAAAAGAAATAGGAAACATAAAACTTATTGGGTTGGTTGGTTTGTTGGTTTTATTGGCGTAAGAGCCAGTCCTGACAATACTGCGCCAAACGTATGGTGAATAAACAAGTTCATGGTGTTAAAAGATATGGTGATTTTGAATAAAATGTGTTAAAATTCTAAAAACATTGAAATTTTTCATGATAATTGATAAGTACAATTAGTTTGTTTTTCACATTGCATCATTAAATCTAAAATAACAGCAGGCATAAGGTAAATTGATGAAAGGATTAAATATTGACCAAGTAAACAATATGAAATTAGAAAAATGTAGATGTAGAAAGATGTAGAAGAAATTATGTAGCGTGATAAAACCAAAAGAAAATTCATGGCAATAAATAGCAATGTTAAAGAGAAAAAATTAAGCAAAAATGCTAAATATTTTTGTATTTTGTCGGAATAATATACTTTCTTTTCTCTCTTTTGGGCTTGCAAGGAGGTGGATGACTAATCACTTCTAAGGAGTCCTCCAAGACTTCAGACATGTTATATTCTAATGTGTCATCGTCACCATTTGACACATAGGATGAACTCATCTCGGCATCAGCACCAGATTCCCGAGATTTTTTCACTTTTGTTTCTTTTGAAGGAATAACAACGTCAGGCGAAGAAAACAGTTTGGCTCGAGTAGAAGTATTTGGAGTTTTTTGTATCGCACTTGTGCTGGGACTAAAACTTATTGGGAGTGGCAACAGCTTTAACAGTTCTTCAACAGTTCACCAAGAAGAACTCACATCAGCTTTTCGCCAAATAATAACCAAAGTTTTATCAGCAGCTTCCTTACCAGATTACTTCAAAGCAATCCGTCATCCAAGAGCCCCTAAAAACTTTCTCTTGACACGCCGAATTATTTCTTTAACTGGTTTGAACTCATCCGAATCAATGTGGGCCGGCGGTTCTCTCAGAAGTAAATCGTATCATTGGACAGCGGGGGCGAATTCAATGATTGCGCATCAAGAGTAATTTATGTTGTCCATTCTTCTTACTCTTTTGTTGGCGATCGTTTTTTCAACTCAGATTGGCACGATTTCCATAAGAAAAGCCGACTCTCCATTTCGTAATGCCATTCTTCACCGGTCAATTTGGGTTTTTTTTCATACCTGGCCATTTCCATCTTTGAGTGACACCTACTTTCACTTATATTGTTGTTTCTCTGCTTATTTGAAAGTGAAGCTCTCGACTATCACGATAGATGGCGTTTCTCAGACAACAGTTCTATGCAAACTCGATGCAAGTGGATAATAAAGAATTGCATATAGTTTTTTTATGATAGTTAATTTTCGTGAGCTTGGATTTAAGGCTTTATCTTAAGCTACTTTTAATTAAAATGCATACATATTTTTACGTACATAGGATATCTATACTAATATTATAAAAGAAAGTTTGGATGGATGGATGTTTGTTATCCAATAACGCCAGAACGGCTGAACAGCATTGGATAAAATTTAGCACAGAGATTGATTATAGCCAGGAATAGAACATAGGCTACTTTTTATTCGAGTTTATTGCGTGCTTCATTTTTTATCAATTAAAAACTAACTTTCACGCCAAAAAGTTGAGGCCAAATCCCGACAAAGATAAGTAAGGTTCCAGTTTTTTTCCCCGACAGAAATGAGGTTAGGTTTAGCAGAATTTTGACTAACTATTTCAAATGATTCTGTTTATTTTCTTTCTGTTTGATGTATTTACAATCAAATGTCGTTTATGAATCGATTTTTCGGATTTATTCTCAAGTACTTTTTAAATTAAAAGAAGACAAAATAAATTAAATAAAAAAAAATCTTATCTGCATTGCGTTACCCCAATTGGCGTGGTAAAGTCAGACATGTGCGTTACGCCAACTGGCGATGAAAGTTCGCGCGTGATTGTTGACAACTGTGTTTTCATTTAAATTAAAAGTTTAAAAATAATGTGATTAATACTGTTGTAGCTAACTCAATCTCGATCCATAAATAAAATGGATTTGACTTACTGTTTTCTTTTATTTTGGGTATACAATGTAAGTTAATTTTTACGTTAGTTGTGTGTTTTTGTTATTAAATTGTATTTATGTTATATATTTTTCATACATGTTTATACTAAAAAATGAATCGCTTTTAGATTAGGCTTAATTTTTTTTATTTGATAGCTGTTCGTGCATATACATCAAAATTTACACACGAACAAAGTCACGGGTAATAGCTAGTATAATACATTTCATATATAAGGTAGTTTCAACCACAGAGATTACTTGCTAGGAATTCATAACCTAGGGTTTAATATTGAAATTAGTTGTAAACTATAGAATTTACTTTGGCAAATCTAGCAAATCGTAATTCTTTTCATTTTATATTTTAGAAGAAACTTTTGAGTTCTTGTTATACATATTGTGATGACTTATGGCTCTATTTGCATATAAAATTTCGATGTTTTATAGAAACACCAATTTTTACACTTGAATTTTATCTATAAATTTAAAATGAATCCACAAAAAAAAGCATTTTTCAGTATCACTAAATGGAGGCTATTTACTGTAAATTTATAGAAACAAAAAGCCAGTAAGAAAATCTGTGAGTATAACAACAGCTAAATGAATTCAGTATCTTTGGCCTGTGCTTTATAGCTTATTTGAATCCATTTTAAAAATATATACTTGTTATTTTTTAATTATTATTCTAAAGGCAATCAAAAATTAGTTAATATCTATTTTAACAACACATTTACAATCTTTACAATCTGTAAATGAGTACGAGAAAAGTCTTAAAATCAAGCTACTTTTAAGATTAAAAAACAATCTATATTTTATTCAAGGTAACTAAAATCATCATGGGCAGTTATTTTAATTTTAATATTATATATATATATATATTCAAGATATTCAAGTTCAATAATAAAAACTCAAAAGTTTCTTCAACGAAGTTTTCAATTTAAAACAAGATATTTAATTTTAAAACATAACAAAAATTATCGTTTTATTATTTTACTCTAAATATGTATTAAAAGACATCACTGCTTGTGAAAAAGTCAATTTCGGAAAAAAAAACCTATGTCACGAATGGCATCACATCAAGAAGTAAATGTAATGGCAAAAACTGTTTTTATTTCTTCATATGACAGGTACGAATCAGCTGCTTTTGTTCTACAACTTTTATGGGTCAGTTCTAACACTTCGCAAATAAATGTTATAAATTTTATTAATTGCAAAGGTCTTTTTTTAATTATATTTATTCAAAATAAAAATAAATTTATTCAAATTAAAAATAAATTTATTCAAAGTTACAAATAACAATCTTTTAATAACAGTAACAATCATAGAACTGAGATAAGCTTTTAACGCGTGATAATTTAATCAAAAATCAAATGGTTCCTATACGAAAAAGTCACACTCACATGATAATGTCATCCAACATGTCATTTAAGAGCGATGAGTTCAGACTTTACATGTCTATTCATTTAACAAGTGTATTGGATTCCAAAATAGCCGAATTTTATAGGATTAATTTCTTACACATTAGTAATCAATGCACATAAAATTAATCGCATGAGTTAATCTTAACAAAGTAGCATGACTTTCTCATGAAGTTAAAACAATTACCCAATGGCTTTCTATTTTTTAAATCTTGTTTCACATATAAATAAAACATATTGACATGCTAAGAAAAAATAGAAAGCAGCTTTCTTTCCCCCCTTATACTTCCTTGAACAAAATCAACAATCTTCTCAATAAACACAAAGACTTCCTTTGGAATAAATAATGAAATAAAAACACTTTAAATTAGCTGCCGGCAAAGTCTTTGTCTGGTCTTAAAATAAAACAGGATTCAACTTGCAAATTAAAGCTTCCTCGGAAACAAAAGAGTGTTTAAAATAAAATTCTTTTATCGAATTCAATCGAATATTACAAAAAGCGATTAGTTTTTCCTTTTAAGAAAATAATGTATACATGCATGCAGGAAATGTCTCGATGTCGTCGAGCGCCTGCAAATTTGCAAACGATCTGGGTTATTCACCAGGAGATTCCGCCTAAAGATGACATAAATAACAATTTTCGCGGTCGGCGTTGAATATAGGTTAACTGTGAACCGCGCGGCACAGACGTCTGGATTGCAGTTGATCCATACACGGCTGCAGGTCACGCATTTCGCGATTATGATGACTTCTCAGGCGATTTCCGGAGTGAATTGAGTAGTATACGATCTTCTTTTGTTTTTGGCAACCTATTCATAAATCGTTTGCTCTGTGATATCAGACAGAGGTAATGGAACTTCCTGAAAAAAATCGTTTTACGTAAAACCAAATGTACATAAAAAGTAACTTTTTTTTTTATTTAAGGTATTTCTTGCTGCGGTTTTTGACAGAAGCAGTTTCCAGGAAAGATGCACACCGCAAAGACTTGAATAACTTTTAAATTCCCTTAATTGGTACCCATAATTTTTAATATTCGACAAAACTTTTTTTTTTTTTTCCTCTTGTCTGAGCAATGAAAGGAACAAGTGACAAGTAAGAAATTTTCGTGAAATCGAATTCAAACATTACTCATAAAAATGACTAAGAATTCACTAACATTGCAATTTTCAACGGCAATATAGGTGGCAAAAAGTAAAAGAAAATTATTTAGGTGTTTTTTTTTTTTGTTTTTGTTTTTTTAATTTCACTTTCTCCTCCACCCACATTCTATTTTTCTCAAGTGACAGAAAAAAAGGGAGGAAATGTTCTATTTTTGTAAATAAAGAATTATAGTTTTAACACAATACAAAGTGAACTAGGTTTTTGTTTAAAAACTTCGCGCATCTTTTTTTTTTTTTTTTAAATAATTCTTAAGAATCATGTTACGCTTCAAGCACAATATGATTTATAGGCGAATCAAACGGTTCAGGCAGGTCGATAGAAAAAGGGTTAGTAATCTGTGGGTAATAGGTCGATAGTTAGTTGAATTAATGTTTAAAAAATACAAATTTTATGAATCATAAAATAATATAACAACGTCTCAAATATAATTACTTAGGTTTGTTTTTGTTTTATTACGGTTACTTAGTGTTTGTTTTACTTCGGTACGGAGCGTCTGTCTAAATATTGATCGTTTCAGTATTCTCACCACTTTTCGAGGATTCTATCTCAATAAGGAGAGATACGCGGAAGGATGGGCATATTTTCGGAATTCTTCGTCATTTTTTAATCTTTATTTCGAATTCGCCGTTGTTTTTATCTGAACTATTTTATTGTAATTAGTAGAATCTTAACCGAAATCTTTACGCTGAAATACACTCGTAAATTGTAGCGAAGAACCATATTTTAATTTAGTGTCCACTCCCCTTCAGTTTTAAGTTGAGAGAGATGATACTAAGCCAGAGGGCAATGTTTTATATCTAATCCTTGATACTTAATTAGATACAGTCGAAGCTCTTTATTCGCGGGGTATATATTCCATAAATATGTCGCGAATACAGAAACCGTGAATACGGAATTGTAATTTATATGGGATTATAGGGGATACGTTCCTAGGTGACAAATATATATAAAAAAATGAATTTAATTGAAGTTTTTGAACATTTTGATTCATTATCTTAAGGCTTAGGCAATGGTTTGAAGAATTTTGTAATTTCCTCTTGCTTGGCAGTTTTTAAAAGCTCCTTCAATTCAGACTGATACGCAGCAGTCTCATTAACAATTTGCCTCAGAAAAATAAGACTTCGTTCCATAGACGTTCATAAAGAAATCGCAAAGCTCATTTGCCATTCTTAAACCTTCACTCAGATTTTTCATATTAAATGTCACGCTTCCAGTGCTTGTTGAAGCCTCTTCTTCAATGGGTTGTGAATTTAACATTTCCTCCAAGTCGGTTTCAGTCAGATTTTCATCTTGCGATCCAAGCAATTCCTAAATGTCGCTCTGATTCTATCTGTTCGAACCCATCTCGTCCTATTCCATCCGTGATTTCGGTTATGTCTGCAGTTTGCATTTAACAACATACTTTAGGCAAAGTTGTAATAAGATCTATTTTACTTTTTTCATTAGTCCATTTGACGGCATTTACAAAGGATATTGGGTTGGATACCAATTGGAATCCTTTTATTATTATGTATGTACTTATTACATCCGCGTATAAAGAAATTTTTACCACGAATATAGGAATTGGGTCGCATTTTTTTAATCCACGAATAGTGAAAACGCGAATGAAAGAAGCGCGAATCAAGAGCTTTTACTGTACTTTTTTGTTACTTTTTTCTTTGGATGTTAATATCGCGTCATTTCTGACTTCTATTATTTATTAGTTTATTTTATGTTAAATGTGAACATTCCCTCCTTTTATATTTATTCTCACCTCTATTCTGACGCATTAAACTCATCCTAACACAAGCACGGAGGGTTTTAGAATCCGCTATCAAACAATAATATTGGGCTTATACGTGAGAATCACGCTGACCTGAGAAACATATTTTTCAAAAAGTAAATAATATTATAATTAAAAAAAGCTAATTATAACTTAAAATCATTAATTTGTTGATTGAATTAAAATGTGTATCAAAGTCAAAGGGAATTAACCAGTTCATTAAAATAAAGATTTCATCATGAATACTATCTAGGCCCACAAAAGTGCTTACATTCTGCATACATCTTCTCCGATCGATTCAAGTCCACGTGGTATAAGTCAAGAGCGTCGCTATCAATTTAATTTTCAATTAAACTACATATCCTAAATACGCCAGCAGGCTGCAGTATATTAAATAATACATGGAGTTCATACATCATATAACTTCCGCATCGCATTAACTGAATTTATAACGGTTGATTGCTAAAACACAACTAAATAAATTATTTCTATAATATAATTATTCATGGATTCAGGAAAACCTGAAATAAAGGCTTTTTTTAATCCTAATAAAGGAAATTTATATTAAGTCAATAACTGAAATATATTCTATTAGAAGTAGGATAAGAAGTCTGATTTCCATGAAAAACTATAATACTAAGCCGGCTAATATACTATTATTTTGCTCTAACGAAAGGCATTCTATGTAACTACCGCTCATTTTATTTCAAAATATATACAAACAAGTAATATATCATTTTAAAATCAATTCCTACTTAGGTCAACAAGAAAATTTTTACGTTTAGATACTTCTCGTTAAATAATTATCAAAACAATTATTAAGGATCGAAGAATTATTGATTTTTGCAAGAACTGAACACGCATTTTTTACCTTCACGTGAAAAATATTGAAATCTTTGCATTTTGCCGCTTGTGTTGCAACCATTTTGCCTGCTAATTCCAGCTTTCATTACAAACTGCTTAAGTATTAAAAATTAATTAAATTTAATTAATTATTTAATATTTTTTAAAAACTGTATTAACATCGAGTACTATCCACTAAAAACTTTGAAAAAACATATTTGAATTCGAGTGCATGAACAAAAAGTATTTTACTAAAGATTGAAAATTTGAATTCAGTGTGCGAGTAATCTGAGTTTATTTTATTGGTCTTGGTCTATCTCACGACGACCCATGTAAAAAAAATTCTTACATTATTTATTAGTTTATTGTAATGTTAAATGTGTTTGGCGATGGTGTTGGCTGCAATTGTGTAAAGGTGTAAGTTGAATTCCGCCAAGAATCGGAATCCTACGGAATAAATATATAGAAAGAAAGTGTAAAGAGACAGTAAGAGTTGAAATTGAGAGAAAGGAAAACACAAGATTAGTGTCAGACAGAGTAAGCGATACATCTGGAAATGTGCAACTTCCTATTATCTATCACAATCTGAAATATATTTTCCATTGTTAAACAGCGTTGGAGATATTACTAAACACATCCTTTTTTTTTTTTTTCACCCATAAAGCACTTCGTTAAACAGTTTTTCACATGACTGTCGTCTTCTATTATAAACAATACTTGCCATTATGCAATCAAATCAACATTTCTCACTCTGAAGTCAATTAAATTGCTGGAATAAGATGGAGTCCTTCATCCAATTATTTTGAAATATCGATTCATTTTCAATTATAACAATGGTAACTTTGCAATACTGAAACACTTACTTCAAAATCTGTTGACAGTCTTTCTCCCTTTTCCAATTTACATAGTTAATGAGCAAATTATCAACAATGATAAAAATCAATCATCTTTCCAATCTATTTGTTACATTAACAATGAAATCATTAACCATTGATTTTCAATAATAATTGTGCTAATATCTAGACATTAATATTTTTGTTGTATATCAAAGAGGATTAGATATAAAACATTGTCCTCAGCCTCAGTATCACCTCTCTCAACTTAAGACCGGTACAATATTTAAGTCTACTGTCATCAGTCTACTTTAAAGGCCTTATCACACGACAAAATATCTTCGGCACTTTCCGTCAGCAAACGACAGCGAAAGTGACGTCACTTCAAATTTCACATGATTGGTTGAATTTCGTTTGCGGACAATATTTCCGGGGATATTTTCGAGCTGGTTAGAAAAAGTTGTCGATTATGAAACTTGCTTGACCGGTTTTTGAGGGTAGAAACGGAAAAGTGCAGGCGAAATTTCACCATGTGATAAGGCCTTTAGTCTACTGTCAAATTATTTTAAATTAAAGACGGAAGGGAAGTAGACACTAAATTAAAACATGGTTCTTCGGTTACAATTTACGAGTGTATTTCAACGCAGAGATTTCAGTTTAATTAAGCCTTAATTCTAGTAATTATAACAAAATAGTTAAAACAAAACCAGCGGCGAATTTGCAAGTGGCCGGTTGCATTGAGCCTCTAAGCTAAGAAGGGATCAAGAGAATGCTAATTCCCTCAGTTCTAATATAAATATGTCTTTAAAAACACAAATTCAATGAAATGATTTAATGGTAAGACAATATTGAAACTTAATCAAATATAATTGGTAAGGCTGCTATATTTTTCATCGTATTCATTTAGTTATAAGAATATATTTCACTCTCGAATATCCGGTTCGAGACTATCCGGATATCGTACTATCCAGACAAACATGGCAACATTGTAAAGGCATTGGAAGCGGACATGTCACGATAGGAAAAGAGCAAGTTCTCGTTGTTCTTTGTTTCGTTAGTGTGTAACGGACTTTAATTGTTGACACTGTTCATGATTGTAATTGCATAGCACTACAGTATTCGTAATAAATCCCTGAAGCGTGTAATGCACATTCTTTGTTTCGTTAGTGAGTAACGAACTTTAATTGTTGACACTGTTCATGATTATAATTGCACAGTGCTACAGTATTCATGTAACGTATAATGCAGTACTTTATATTATATATACACCGAAGAGCCATTACATTATGACCACCCTCCATCTATGAGAATGGGCTCGCCCAGGAGCAGTGCCACTGCGCATGCGTGGTTGATATTGGAGTATATAAAACGGGTATGCAGTGTATTTCTAAACATAGTGCAATTAGCGACATAATTGGGAAAGCAGCGGATTTATCAGACTTTGATAAAGGTCAAATCGTTATGGCTCGGCGACTTGGAACATCAATATCAGAAACGTTGCGTTTAGTGAGCTGTTCACGTGCAGTTGTTGTGAGCACATATCAAAGGTGGTGCAGGCATGGTGAAACGGCAAGTCGCCGGCCAAAAGTGTGTCGTCCACGGCGCATTGATTCCAGAGGAGAGTGGAGATTGCTACGCATTGTTCTCCGTGACCGAAGGGCTACAACAGCTGAAATCACCACCAGCTACAACAGTGGTGACCCAGGCAGTGTTTCTCAACACACTGTGCAGCGTACATTGCTGCG
>JAPMOQ010050354.1:0-29582 GCA_026543055.1 Argiope trifasciata
CATGGACAGCGCAGTGGGCGACCACCTGCACTTAACGACCGAGACCGCCGACGTCTGTGTAGAATGGTCAATGTTAATAGACACGCAACACTTCGTCAAATAACTGCAGGAATCAATGTGGGACGTACGAGGGACGTGTCCGATAGGACTGTGCGGCGAAATTTGTCGTCCTTGGGCTATGACAGCAGAACACCGACTCGAGTGCCTTTACTGACAGCACGACATCGCCTGCAGCGACTCTCCTGGGCTCGTGAGCATATCGACTGGTCCCTAGACCAGTGGAAAACCGTGGCGTGGTCAGATGAGTCACGATTTCAGTTGTTACGAGCTGATGGTAGAGTTCGAGTGTGGCGCAGACCCCACGAAGTCATGGACCCAAACTGTCAGCAAGGCACTGTTCAAGCTGGTGGTGGCTGCATAATGGTGTGGGCTGTTTTTCAATGGCATGGACTATGTCCTCTGGTGCAACTGAACTGATCATTGACTTTAAATGGTTATGTTCAGCTGCTTGCAGATCACTTGCAGCCATTCATGGACTTCACGTACCCACACAACGATGGGATTTTTATGGATGACAATACGCCATGTCACCGGGCCAGAACTGTTCGCAATTGGTTTGAAGAACATTCCGGACAATTCCAGCGCATGATCTGGCCACCTAGATTGCCCGATATAAGTCCCATCGAGCATTTATGGGACATCATCGAAAGTTCCGTTCGTGCCCAGACTCCTGCACCATCCACACTTTCACAATTATGGACGTCTATACAGACAGCATGGCTCAATATTCCTGAAGGGGACTTCCAACGGCTTGTGGACTCCATGACACTTCGAGTTGTTGCATTTCGCCGGGCAAAAGGAGGACCGACACGATATTAACAGTCATCCCATGACTGTATATATATATATTGAGTCAACAAAAATTAAATCTAAACTAATTATGTTGCAATCGAAATTATAATTCAATTCGGAATAAAACCTATTAATGAAAGAAACCTAAATTAATATAATTAAGTAAACGAAATGAAACTAAAAATTGGAACTGAAAATTAAAAAAAATTTCGGGTTATCAAACAAGTTTAAAATTTGAAATTTAAGAATTAAAAAAAATTATTGTATTTTGTGAGCGCAAATGCAGCTGCAACTAAAATATAGATAAATCTAAATTACTTAACAATATAAACTAAGTAAAAAGGAATACAATAAAGGCAAAATAACAATAAATAGAAAATGAAACCTGACTGAAGAATTATTCAAGGGTTACTCTCAATCAAAGATTCAAAATAAAGGATTTTTTCTGTGAGGAATCGGATATTGTCCAATAGTATTGACCTCTCTTGACCTGAAATTGCCGCTAAAATTAAGGCAAAAGAGACATACCATTTTAACAGCAAAAAAACACAAAAACAAAGCAACATTAAAAAATCACCAAATAAATCAGTGTGTGTGTGAGTGTACATTTTTTTCCTTTCTGTGGATGACGTTGTTAATACAGGGTATTTTTTATATTAATTAATTCTTTAAATTTTATTAATTTTCAATACTTTAAATAGAGTTTTAGTAGTTCTTAATGAGCATTTAAATCAACAGAAAGTAATTCAATCAGAAAAATGTAAGGGTTTTGGTATTTTTTACATGAAGGTGAAGAATGCGAATATATATTTCTTGCGATAAAACATTATAGACCACCGTCAACTTTATAAATTAGAAACGAAAAAAAAAGTGAATAAATAGCAACAAACAAAAATAATAATCCAACATTATATATAGAAAATAAAATGAAAAATTGCAAGGAAATTCGTTTTCTTTTTTGCCGCTTAATATTGTGATTCTGTCATACGTATATGCATATTTATATTAATTGTAATTATTTAATAAAAAATATAAAAATAAATTTTTTCCTTGATAACCTAAGTAGGAATTGTTTATAATTTTTTTTTTATCATATTACTTGTTTCTTCATCAAAAACATAAAAATTGCATTAGAGTAAGCATTTCTTAAAACTGCTTTCTACTGTTCAGAAAAATGAAATTTTTTATTGTCATTAAATTAAAAAAAGGCAGTAAGACTCTTGTTATTCTAAAAAAAAATTTCAGAAGTAAAAATTCTTCTCTTACATTCACTGATTTCTTTTTATACTTAAGAGACTGTAAAAAAATTTGAAGCAAAACAATATTTTCCAAGACAATATTAGATTTCCACACAGTAAAATATTGCCTGTTCTTTTCCTTTTGTGAAACATATTTCTTTAAAATGTGTGATGGAAAAATTTAATGCCATTAATTTTTTAGTCTGGTTTTACTTTTATGCTACTTTGTCATGGATCTTAATTTTTTAACTAAAAGGCTTAATTTTTTTTACTTCCAGCATTTTGCACAAAATTTGGCAGTTTAAGAGTCGAAACATATTCCATTGCTATTAATCTTACAACTTAATTATGAAACATAAAAAGGAACTCTTTAAAGATTTGTTGTCTCTTTTATCTATTGATAAAGTGTTTTTAATTTCTTGCAAAGAAACAAAAAGAATTTTATGTGTTTCACGATTTATCTTTGAGCTAATTAAGAGAGAATGATTCCTTTTGTTGAATCTAGAGCCTTTTAAGTGTTGATTTTAAAAAGAAATGCCAGTAATTATTTCACTTTATTTAAAGTCTGAGGTTTTTAATTTTTCATATAAAAAAATTAGTAGAAAAAAAAACACGTATATAATTACGAAAAAAACATCACACTTTTCATTTGAAAATAAAAATCGACAAAACAGCATAAACAACGTAATTTAGTAAATCGTTTGATATATATTTTATCGGTAGTTTTAAAACCTCTTATATCAAAATACTTCACATTATGAAAGAAGAATTCGATGAATTATCTCACGCAACTAAGAAAGGAAGTAAAGTTTGAATTTTTAGAATTACTTTACAAACTACTATTAGCTTTATTCTTTAATTCGATTAAATTTCTGAGATCATTTAAAATATTATAATTAATTTTGAAGCAGACGATTATTTAATAAGTTGTAGTAAATTTCTAAAAATTTTGACAAAAGAAATTTCACAAAAATATTTCTCTAAATTATCTCTTCTCTGTCCTAATTCTAAAATAAAAAATAAATTTATTTTATTTTTGTGAAAATTGATTCTAAATACATTAAAACCTGTTAAAACTACATTTAAAATTATTACCCAAACTTAAAAATGCTAAAACGAAATTTTGTCTCTTTTCAATAGTATTTGGACTTAAGCTATGCCAAATAAATTTGAATTTATTGTAGACAACTAATACAATTTTAAAAAATTTTAAAGAACTCAAAAAACATATGCAACATTTTAATGTCAGTGTTGCTCATTCTCTCCTTTGGAATGAGAAGATTATTTCATAAAAAATGTGTTTGTAGAACACTTTCTGTTAGCAGGAAAACTTCCAGTTGCTTTTTTTTAAAACATTCATGCATTTATGTTAGTAATATTCGTCACAATTATACAGTGGATTTTTTTAAAAACAAAATTAATTATTAAAGTTCAATCGTATTAAATTGGAATCCTTATCCTTATCCTTAAACCAACAAATAAAGGTAATGTATCTTCATGGTTTAACTATTGATCTTTCTTTTGCATGTTCAACACTTAATTAAAATAATTCAATGTTAAAAAATATAAGTAAAAATATATTTTATCAGAATGAATTTATAGAGTAAATAAATTAAATATTTATGTGAAATAAATCGGAATCGTCTTTTCGTTTTTTTTTTTTCATTACAATGTCAAGGTATATTTGAATAATTAATCACTCTAGATCATATTACAGATTACTAAGAATTACTAAAGACATAGTTTAAGCATTCGGTCCTATTACAAATGCTTTAGAATCAAGCCATTGCAAAAAATATTAATTTCATGATTACGTATTTAGACATTTATTGACGACATCACGATAATTCTTCCTAAGTTTAAATCAAGAATTAAAAAAAGATTTATTGTGGAATTACGAGTAAACAATAATCTATTTGAATTACACTTTGTCTAATTCACTCATATTAGCCAATACTCAACAGAACATATATAAGACTTATATGTTCTAGAACTATAAATCGTTTGTGATTAAAAATTTGGCATTTAACAGTTTTTTTAACGCATCAAATTAACTCAATGTTCTTGTTTATTTATTTTAAAAATTATGTATAGTTTAAATCCTATTCTGTACTTTGTTCTATTTATTGGCAACATATTGATGTTAGAAAATTTTCAAACAGCATTACTTAAACTATCTAATAAATATTTCGAACCATTAGTTAAACTTCAAGAAAGTAGACTTATTAAATAAATGAACACAAAAAATACTTTATAAAGCTGTGTTCAAGTTTAGTGTAAATTTCTTAAGAATAACTTTATTTATCAAAACAATAAGTTTTGTGAAAAACGTAACATGTTTCATTAACTTAATATTAGGAATTTGTGATATTGCTTTTCCTTAAAGTAATTTGGAGAGGAAAATAGTTTTGTAAATAACTATAGTGGAGCGTGGCATATTCCCATTCCCTACCTTATTTCATGTATGGACAAAAATCGAGGAACGTTATTGGTTCGCATCAACGCCCACTCTGTGGCGAAAGTATGACGTTATTATAAATGAACTTCAAAATAGTTTTAGTTCATATTGTTGTTAATGATTGCTGAATGTTTAGAAATAAAGAAACTCGATTACAGTTTATAAATGGGTTTTTAAAGTGCTCATGGGACTATTTTTGTTTAGATATATTTATAAAATTTTGAGACATTCAAAACTAGCAAATTTAAATACTCCCTTAATTAAAAAACGGGAAACTATTTTAAATATAATTAAATAGAAAATTACAATGAAAAATAGGGATTAGAAACAAGAATATATGGGTTCCTTAGATATATATTAATGTTGCAAAAAATCAAATCGAGTTCATTTAGTTTAAGCGTTCTAGTTATTGGAGGCATCAAATCCAAGTTGAATCTAAATTAGAACAAACATGACGTCACGCACTCGTCACAGAGTGGGAGACGGAACCAATGATACCTTTCGATTTTCTCTCTTACATGAAACAGGGTAGGGTAATGGAATATGTTGCCAAATGAGCTTGGTGGAAGACTTAACTGCGTTTTGGCAACAAAAGCGGCAAAAAACCAAAAGTTCCAGAAAAAGCAAGAATTTTGATGATAATTAGATTAGGACACGAGTATCGCTGATCCTTCTAGGGACTTCTTTGTCCATAAAAAGGAAACTATTAATGGCTGCGAGAAGGTACTCATCAGAGCTGAGCTCAATTTAATCGTTTAGCATAGTTTTTCTTCTTTTTTTTTTGTAAATTCTTCATGTTGCTTATTACTTGTGTTTCTGTTCTGCTGCTTATAATCAATGTTTTTCTGGTTAACGTTTAGTTGCTGTGTTTTCCGTGTTTTCTTGTTTCGATGATGTCTATGAGCTCGTGTTTCGATGTTGAATAAATATTGTCCTTTTTTAACACATAATGTTTTTTGTTGGCGGAATATTTCAAAGCACATCCACTACGCTGAAATTTGTTGATTTTGCGGAATTTTCAAAAATTACCTTATCGATATACTTATTTTACAAACCACTAACAGTCAGAATGCTTCTTTTAAAATCAAATTCAATAGAAAGTTATTTCATTTCTACAAATGAATTTTATTCATTTGTAGAAATAACGGAATCTAACTCGAAAACATTAATTCATTGATTAACATTACATAATATGAAATTTAAAAGTTTGTTAGTTATTGCTGTGTTGCCTTTACGACATATGGCACTTTAAAAGCCCGCTTAAGTTATTTGTCGAGATTTAGGCTGAGTGAGAGTCATTTGTTTTTTCAATAGTGCCAACTAGAGTACAGACTTAGATACTTCATAGATCTCATTAGCTTGAACATCACCTTTTTACAGGGAATCATCTCAATTAACAGATAGAACACAGAAGAACGACCATGCCTGAACCGAGACTCGAACCCGGGAAGCCCATATCGCTACCTCTATACCAGGAATCCGGTTCGTAATTGCTGCTATTCTGATTGCGAACTCAATTAATCCTATATCTTAGCAGTCGGGCTTTGTATGCAAATCTTTTGTTTCTATTGTGCGTTGATTACTGACATACGAAATACGTAAGACTTTAAGTAGCATAATGGGTTCAGAGGCAGCTATCGAAAATCACTAATATGAATGAAGTTTCAGAGAAATTTGATGAATCGGTGCAATTTAAACTCAAATTTATAGCTTATATCACAAATTTATCGCTTATAATGAATGCAATAAAATTCAAGAAATAATACAAATCGGAATGATATACATTAAACAATAGACATTATGTAAAGAGCATAAAGATATCCACAGAGGTCTTATATACTCCATTTTATATACAAATATTCTTTTCCTGTAAACCAACTGGTATAAAAAGACCCGTAGGACTTCTAAAATAAAAAGAGTATCCTACAAAGCTCTTTTTACAATGTTACTGAATAAACATAAAGTATCTTATATCAACATGAGTTGATAAAGTCCATACATTCAAATATAAATTCTACCTTTTCAAAACCAAACGACATTTCTATAAAAAGACGGAATATTTCTAAAGGCTTGTATGCTAACCGAAATATTTCTTTATTTCTTTTAGTATTCTGGATCTTATGTAAGGCAAGCATAATATTTGTAATAATACTCTGGGGGGAGATTTTGTCCTAGATGTACTTCAAAGGAGTATTATATTGTTAATATGTTTCCAAGGTCAGAAAAGGAAATTCTTACATATCGCTCTGTATTTATTAAAAAAACCCACCTGAAATTTATTTTAATCTTACTTCAGGGAAAGGAATGAAAAGGATATATCGCATACAATTAGATTGTATTGATGTTTCTTAGAACATAATGAATATTTTGAATGAACAATTTCAGGATGACTAAGTATGTAGAACAAATATTTGCATATGCAAAATTAGAGTAAAAATAAAGGACATGTTCTTCCAGATTCAACCATGGTCCGATTCTATCATTTTTAATTCTTCAAATATGAAGTAAAAAAATTAATTATCCTAATCAGCAAAACTTTTGAACTCGAGATTGAAATTCCTTTACGTTTTAAGTTTCTCTGAGTTATGTTTTGTGCCAGACGAATGGAATTTGGTATATGGACGTTAAATAAAAGTTATATATTTCTGTGAAGTTTGAATTTATTCAAAAGAAGTCTATCTGCTTGGCTCTTTGAATGGAAGTGAAGTCTATAATTACAAAACCCAAAGTCCTATGAGATACTAATGATGAAGAAATTATGGAATACACTAAAAATGGGAGCAAATAGGGATGCTAAGAAAATTTTGAACAAAGAACTTAATATTCTGTCTAGTAACTTCTTTAGAAATGCTGTAATGTGTCATTATCTACATAATGCTCTAATGAGTTATAATAAATAAAAATTAACCTTATACAGTGGTTTTCTGAAATTTTTCTTGCTTTCTCACTTATAAAGATAATATTATCTTCTTCCTACTGATAACTGTGCATCTTGGGTAAAGCTCTGAATCCTTTTTAAGGGAATAGTGAATAATAGTTAGAGAATATACATCTTTGGGGAATTATTACTGAAGACGACTAATCTCTGCCCTATAATTAAAACACAAATATCAGAAAATCGTATATAAATAAAAATATAGAACATTTAGAACATTTTTTCCAACTCATTAAAACCAAAATTTGAAACAAAACTAAAATTGTAATCACAAAATCATGTACTAAATTCTTTTATTTATATCATTGCATGTATGACATTTACAAGCATATGAATGTACGTACAGACAACAAGGTGTCAATCCTTTCATACTTTTGTTTCAAAATTTAATAAACCTCATTCAGAGCAGAAACTTATCTATCTAGGTTTTCAAGATTTGTAATTATCATGTTCATTTTTACTTGTACAGTTGAACAGGAAAACTTGCCTCTAAATAAAGTTCGTTTGAAATTGAATGCAAATCTACAAAATTGGTTTTAAAATTCATATAAAATTTGATCTGAGTTGCCTTGTTCACATGAAAACAAAGCGACTGGAAGGGAAAAAATTCCTACAATGTATCTTCCGGACTCAATAATTTAAAGGTTTATATGATTATAATACTTTTTATTTAAACATTTTGTATTCCAGGGACTGCAAAATGGAATAAATTATCCGAACGTGTTTTAATGCTGTTGTTTTCCAATGGCACTTGTCATTGACATGCCCACTGATCGCTGTCAGAGATTTTAAGCCTAAATTAGCGTCCCTTTTTTTTCGGTAGCGCAAGTACGACTTAGCTACTCATGCTTTCACATTCGCTTCCACAACCTTTTTTTACAGGAGAGCACATTCACACTACTCATAGATAGAACACAGAATAACAACCATGCCCGAACAGCCTCACCCAGAACACTAGGAAGACAAGCTACCCCGAAGCCAGGAAGCCGGCTAATATTTTAATGCATTCATTAATAAACATTTTTTTAAATTTTCATTTATATGATACATTTTAAAATTAACACTTTTCGACAACCTTGAGTTATTCAGTATCTGTCATTTCATTCCAATTATAACTAAAATGTTAACACATTTCCAATATCCCTGAAAGAGATTGAAACATTGGCAGTTTTTCCTTTTGGATCTTTTGATCCAAGCAGTTTTGCTGATCAAGTAATACTTATTTACGATTTTACTCATTAAATGAAAATTATTTCGTAGATTTCTTTTTAACAGCCTGGGTAACCTTTTCAGTTTTTAATTTCTGTAATCAATCTTATACGATGAATGCATAAATTCGTTTTATTGATTTCTCATTTTGTTGTTGTCGTTTATAGTAAAAAATGAAGTTGAATGCTTATTATAATTCTTCATTTGGATTTATTTTTACTGGCATTTAATATTTAGAACGCAGAAATTTGGGAGATTTATTATAAACTAACCGCCTTCGGAAACCAGCTTGTTTGCCCTATTACTGATTTTTTTCAGGCTATTAAACATTTATGCTGGTTGCATTTTTTTAAAAAAAATCTTGTTAAGAACATTTTTCTTACATAAGACTGAACAACTTCAATTTAATGGATTTGAATCGAGATAAATAATATCCCATACATATTAAAATATATGAAAACTATGAAATAAAAATGGCCAGAGAATCCTACTTTGGAACTTATATCCACAGAAAAATATGAAATAAACGACGGTCAATTCCTAGATGGATTTGGGTCAATATCAATAGCATTTTAGATTTTAAATCTGTACAATAAATTGTGTGCCTGTCTCGCTCTCTGCAATTTGTAGTTATCGGGTTCATATGTATTTGGACAATTGTGCTCTGAAGGGGTTACATTCAAAATTCGGTAGAAATCTGACTATTTGGAATAAAATAAGCCTACTAAATTTTATTTATATATGTATTAGAGTATTTTAAAGCTATAATTTTCACAAATGGACATTGTTACGAACCTGTGGTTTTCCTTTCCCGCGCTATTACTGTCATCATAAGGAAAACAGATTTACAGTAATCTGTGTTGAATAGTGAATGGCTGTGACGTCAGAGACCCCAGGGCTTGACAACAAATTTGGAGATGAATTTGGCGACTTTGGCGACAAAATGGAAAGTACCCAAAACATTGAGAATTTTCCCGATCCGTCCATTAGGAGCCGAGATACGTCTAGAAGGATTTTGATTGGTCCAGAAGGTTTAACCCTGCCTTCCGTCACTGTATAAGGCAGTCAGTCTGCGTAGTGAAATCAATCGATCGTGAAGACCTGAATAGAACGGTCTGGGAAGCTGAACGAAGTATGGCGGTGGTCGACCAAGTAGACCTAAACAGAGAAGTCTTGAACTGAGGAGTCATGAAAGGAGTACTACTGTGCAGCATATTCTGAAGAAGCCTGTGTGTGACGAAACCTGATAAAAAGTCTGTAGCAACATACAAATACAATGCCAAAGATTCTTTTAGACACAAGGTGTTTTGAAATATGGAGATAAATCAGCATTTAGAGTTTGATAGTATAATACTCTTTTTGTACGCTTCGTATACGAGAAAGAAAAAACGATCGATCAGAACTAAACTAATACAATATGGGATACGAAACCTAAATCTAAAATTAAAGATTATATATAGCAGTGATAACATTCCTTCACATTTACAAAATGAATATTTAAATATCTACATTTATAGTTTAATTGAAATTAAAATTATTTTTGATAAGTAACTTTATTTTACGTTTGGACGCAACTCAATATAACCAATTTTCATTCCTTGAAAATATTATTATATAACCATTTTTTAAATCATAAATTGGATATAAATGTAAAAATAGCTTCTACTTAAGACTTTTGAATTTAAAAGTCACGGACCAATTTGTCTAGTAACTTCAGAATAAGAATGATGTAGGCTCATGATCGTATTCACATAAAATGAAGTGTATAAAATATGCACTTTGCCTTTCACTGTAGATGAAACATTTGCACGAAACTTTCTTTTGTTAATTGTCATGGAAACTCGAGGAATCTTCCTTAATTATCAATTAATTAAAATTGTCAACTGTATTTCAGAAGAAAACCCTTAATTTGATACGCCCATTGTACTAAATATTTTAGATATAAGTGGTGTCTGAAACTCCAAAATACACACACAAAAATTGCCTTATTACATGCATTAACAAATTCATAAAATTCTTAAAACTTATTTACTATTAGATATTTTATAGAAATAATTACACAACATAACTCCAGAAACAAGTAAATCAATGAAACTCATTATTAATGAGTAATCTTTCATATTAAATCTAAGTATTATCATTCATTCGTCTAAGTATTATATATTCACCAAAAAAGAATGGTTCCTTTTTTTCCCAAGCAATCAGAAAAATAACAAAGCCATTCATAAAATTCTTTAAACTTAAAAATAAGATAAAATTTGTAAGAAAAATGGCCAAGCTAAAGATAAAACTTCTTCAAACTTAAAAATAAGAGACAATTTTTATGAAAAATAACAAAGCAAACCATATGGAATAAAACTGTAAATATATGCAAAATTATAAATTCTTTTTTCAACAATTGACATAAATAATCAAATACAATTAGTCTCTTCAAAATTACTTTCGAATTTAACACAAATTAGAAAATGCATTAATTAGGCAAAGTAGTGAGGATGTGGCCAAATTATTTTAAATTTGGCGAAGTAAGAACTTTTAATCCTGACATTTTTTCCACGTTTTTATATTTTTATTTAATTCTTTTCTTTAGGAAAATCCATCGTTATTACTCGTTTGACATCAAAGAAATTATATTTAATTACTTATTCAATAAATTAAAAAATGTCCTGATTAATTCCTTTGGAAGAGAATAATTTCTTTTTGTGCTAGTTAAAAATAGCAAAGAACAAAAATAGTAATGCCTGGTACTTCTAAATGTGTAAAGTAGAATTTAATTTATGGATTAATCAATATTTCTAAATAGAATTCTAAATTTTAAAAAAAGTAAATGAAGAAATTTAGCATACCCCAAATATAATAATTGCTTTTGTCGAATGAGAAAATTAATTTATAAATTCTCTTGAGGAAGCATTTTATCTTTAAAGTGTAAAGGAAAGAAGAAAAATATTTTTATAATTACATTCTTTAAAACTGTTGAATCAGAGTTTCGTGTTTTAAAAAAGGTATAAATTAATTAACTTATTGTTATTTCATTAGGAGGTCTTATTCTTTGAAATCATATATAAATAATTGTCTACTTCATGAACGTAACACTTTATAGCATATATTATAAATAATTGTTTCATAAAGATTTGTAATTTCCAATATCGAAATTTAAAAACAAATAGGCTTTTTTATTGATCAAAGGTAAGATTAAATTAAATTAATAGCTAAGCACTTCAAAAAATTCTGGTTACAAGTAACATACAGATAACTCAGAATTAATTTCTCCTTCCATTTAAGGACGTTAAATTGACTCATATCTCATATTACTCAGTTTATATAAAAGTTACCAAGGGAATAAAGAATACTTCTACCCTTTGAATAATTAAGGTGAGACTAAGATATTTACTGGAGCTACAGACAAAGTATTCTTTTTTTAAATGACGCTATAAAATCAATTATCTTGCAAAGCTTAAAACTGGTTGCTATAGAAATTTTATATCACCTTTTATGATATGTATTATAAGAAAAATAAATTTGTATAAAAAAAATTTCATATTTTTTGCTAGGTTACAGAGAGTATACTGCATTATAAAAAAAACTGCCAACACTGTTTTCATCCTAGTATGGGTATTTGTATTAGATTCCTATTAGCAATTAATTTCGGAAAAAGATCACCACATATACCATGTAAGTCCACATGATTTTTTTTTTTACTTATTTTGTGTCGTATACAACGAAGAGAGGATTTTGTACAAATGGATCAGGTCCCAAAATTCATTTCACAGTAGAATGTTTCATCAATAGCTCTTGGTCTGTGGTTTTCACAATCCTCAAACCTCAAACCAAGAGATTTTTACCTTTGTATCATTCGGAACAACTGGTAAATTGTGATAGTCCATGAACTTCACCTGATGTTAAAGACAGCATTTCCATATATGTTACCATTTCTCAAAATATTCTGAGGTCATTTGTTGAACGTCTGATTCCAGATAATAGGGTTTTTTTTTACAACTTTAGATAACAATTAAAATAAGAAACCGCATTATCCATGTCCACTGTAATAAATTTTATTAAGTAGCATAAATGTGAGCTAAATATGTAATTTATTACAAAAGCGACTTCTAATGGGTAAAGTTTGAATTGAATAATTTTTATTTGCTCAAGCAAATTTTCATCCTTTTATAAAGACACGCAGAAAATTTCATAATTTCTAAAAAATAGATTCATCTGTAGACAAGATATAGTGTAATATAAAATTCATTTAAAAAACACGTTTCTTAGTAGAATTTCAGAAAAGAAATCAGTTCCTTTTTTTTCCAAAAAGTTCTTCTAGTTAGCACTTTTACAACAATTCTCAGACCATTTCGGTGTTTGCAAAAGCTACAACAATGCTAATATATCTCTTAAATGAATGCCCCAGCACAAGTGTACACCTTATTATGTAACTTTACAATATTTCCTCTAAAATAGATTGTACTGCCTTTAAATGAGTTGATTTGAATTTTACTTGGCTGGAAATATATCAGAAATAATTGATGAAATATTTTGACTTGCCATCAAGTATTTAAATCCATTCAATTTCAAAAAATATAAATAAATTCCCTGTTTCAAGTCGTTTCGTATTTAATAGAACTCCTGTAAATATCGTAGTATTGTTACGTAATGTCAACTGGTTACTTTATTTTATTATTAAGATTTCAGTAATTAAAAAATTGCAAACTTATCATTTGCTGGGCTCTATGAATACATTTTTAATTGATAAGAACATGAATTATTAAAAATTAAGAGGTGCTCAATTATGTTATTCAGTGTCATATTTAATGCACAGTAAAAATAATTTATTAACATTTTAAAATTAAACTCTGCAGATTTTGCAGCACTGTTTCAGTAAAAGAATAGTTATTTTCATTCACTTTGGAAATAATTCGGAGAACCATTATATCCCATTCCATTGCAACATTTTATGAAGAATTTTATCAGTTGCCTAGTGCTACAATTCCAATTTACAAATGAAAATGCATCAAAATAATTTTTAATACATGCAACAACATTAAAAGCATTCATAATCTAAAATGGTTTGTTATAATTTCAAAGGTGTAAGATTTCAAATGTAATATCATTCATAAAGCAATGGAAAAGCAACCCTATATTATCAATGAATATTAATCGAAATTAAAGAAACGTGTTTAAATTTATAATTCTGTAAGATATTAATATTTTAATAAAAAATGAAACAATCTTTAAGTGCTATGAAAATATTATTATCTGTAAAATCACATATAAACAGAGAATCAGATTGAAAACTCTAAATTACAAAGTGTATGCTTCAAACTTTATTTTTGCCAAACAACTACTTTTAGACCAGGATTAAAAATTTAATTTTTCAATAAAAGTCAAGCTTTAAAAATAATGTAAATAACAAAGGATGTTAAAATATATTTCAAATGAGAAATTAACAGTAATTCCTTAATGGGTTTTTAAGCTTTGTTATATTTTATAGAAAAATCAAACACTGAAACGAAAGCTGCCAAATACTTCATGGTTGTCATGGTAACAATTTATTCAGGAATTTAGAAGAGATATGTGAGAGTATTTCGGTTTCATGTTAAATAAAATCAAACAATTCACAAGCATTTTTGATTGCAGAAGAATATCATTCAGAAATCTTTTATTTATTTATTTTGCAGTGGGTGTTATTCACGAAAGAATTAATTCGAAATAAAAGAATGTGTGAAACCGTGAAATTCTGAGAAGGAAAATGATTCAGTGCATTATTTCCACTCGGTAAAACGAAAAAAAAAGACATTTTGAAACTGAATACATACTTCTTTCTAATATATTAATATATATTTCCTTTTACAAAGTGTAATCGAATACGTATTCACTTTTATGTAATTGAACGTATATTTCCTCATTACCCTTGAGTGTATCAGGTAATGTATATCTTATATATAATAACAGTACATAAGGAATGGTTTACTTTTGATTTTTATTAAATATAATAATACGATGAATGTATCAGCTGATATATATCCTATATATGATAATAGTGCATAAAGAATGGTTTACTTTTGTTTTTTTATTAAATATAATAATATCACATGTACCTCCTTTAATATAAAAATAGATAATAACGAGTAAAAAAAGCAAACAAATTTGAAAAAATATTATATTTGCAATTAAATTTATTCTCAAATTGTATTTACCATGCCTGCTATTTAAATATAAGTCTTTAGTAAAAAATTTCAATTAATCAAAATATGTATTATTATTTCTTGCATATTTTATAAAAAAAATAACTATCACTTCAAAAAGACAAATTTGACAGCGGATTAATTGAAATTTCATCATTCTGTTACTAGATAGTTTTATCCCCTTTTTCAAGCTAGTAAATCATCCAGCTTGATTTGTTATCCTGTACTCAGGCGTCATGGCTTTTTATCATTTGTTTTAAGGTTTTCAAAATTGCATTAGTTTTTGGCAAAAAACATCACATGTCGCTAATGTATTTGCTATTTTTAATTTATCGATAAATCTCTTATCTTGGGAAGTTCTTGAATTGATTAGATTCTATATAAGTTCTATAGAAAAAGAGAAAAGAGGCAAAAAAAATTGCGTATTGACATATAATTCCAAATTATCTGGGATACATCATGAATCTTGATATTGTTTTTAAGTATAGATTTATTAATGCTATGTGCTGTCTCCATATAGATTTTTCAAAGAAAAATATAGAGCAAAAATATTCATTTTGGATTCTTCTCTTGAAAAGAAGGTTCGAATATAGTCCATCTTCTTCGGAGAATTACTTTCAAAAACAGTAAGTCAGTAAATAAGATATTTTTCGTTAATATCGTTTTATAAATTTAAATTACGCAAGAAGAAGACATTTTACAGAAACTCTTTAAGAAGAATTAAGATCTTGTTAAGCTTTTTATAATATTTATTTTAACTTAGAGAAAGTATTTAACATATTTAATATATACAACATTATTTCACCATTATTAAGCATTATTATTATACTACGTTTTGTTTTATTAATAAACAAAGAATATTTCTCATTTGAAATAGGCAGAATGATTATTCGAAAATTTTATCGAGATTTAAAATTTGAGAACAATATCAAATTTAATGAACAAAATGAGTTTTTTTAAATAAAAAGAATATTTATAATTTTGTTTCTTCATTAATGTTTTTAAATTCTTCTTAAATGATTTTAATTTTTAATTTTTACCACCCAAGGGTCAATCAATTACTAAACATTGAAACTTTAAAAAAAATCACTTGGAAATATACAACTATTAAAAGTATTGCCAGTAGCTAAAACAACAAAAATCTTGATTTAAAATATAAATCGAAATATATAAAAGCAATTCATCAATATTATAGAAAACAGCAGAAGTATTCTCTCCGAAATATACTCGTAACTGTCTAATAATGGTAGAAAAATTCTTCTTAACCTAACATAAAATTATAAATTCCTCATTGCCATGAATGCCTTTAGTGCAGAGATTTTTAGTTTCTGAGATGGTAAATAGGAGTCTTCCTTTGTGCAGTAAAAAAACTATTACTATTAAATTAATTGAAGTTTTATTGCATTGGTAAGTAGCAATTAAGGAAAATGAATTTTTTTTAGTTAATTTAGTATTTCTACTGAATCCATTGTGTGCCGGTTGATTGTGAATCATTGACATATACAAGCATCTGAAAAGTTAAAGTATTTTGTAAGCATCTTTTCTATTTGATTGAAACCCAAATTTAGTATGGGATTACAATTCTAAACACATGTTATTTAAATTACTGTGTTTTTAAGTTATCTTATTTATATGAATCCAAAAATACAAACTGATAACTGGTCATCCCGTTTACGGATTTATTTCCAAAATTAATAAAGTATGATATTTTAGATGTAAAGCTATAAACTCAACTTTATTTGTCAAGCTCTTTACAAATTAGTTTTATCTCATTCCTTTATATTCATACGGACAAACTGATAAATTATTTCTCAGCTAACTTCGTTCAAGATTTTATAAGAATTATTAGCAAATTTAGTGTAAAGACATATCTTGTTCAAAACGTAATTTTCAATTATAATGTTTGCATCCGACATCCATATATCCAGAGATGTTTTTGGAAACGAAGATTTATCAAAATTTCATATTTTAATTTTTTGTTAACTACATACTTTCTCTTTGTATACTTCATATGCGATAAAGTAAAAATAAGTGGAAATAAATTTGATGCATTAAAAGTTTACCATTCTGAATCCTTAAGTAATTAAAACAGTCTCATTTAGGTGTTTCAAATAATGTAATGTCATTGAATAAAAATATGCATTAATTATTAGTTAAAAATATCAATTAACCCTTAACTGGTTAGGTAAAATTTTAGTACTTAATTTTCGAGGCACAATCTGCAAGACAGCATTTCATTTACACTCAAATTAAATTTGCTAAGGAATATGTTAATATGAAAAACTGCCAAATATTTTACAGAGTTTTTTTCTTCGTATATAAATATGTTTTAGAATTTTTTCGAAATACATTATCACTGAAAAAAGTAAATATGCTGGAATATACATTTTCTTCTTAAATCACATGGCACAATAAATAACATTCTTGAAAAAACATATTACTTTTTAAATCATATTTAATTTTCCTGTATATAAAGGAATATAGAAAACACTATAATGTAAAATTAAACAATTAAATAAAAAATAATAAATTGGCATAGTAAAAATGAAATAGTAATTCTAGATAGTAACACTAGACTGAAGACATGCGATCCGTGAGTCCGATAGCGATGGACTTTTGGTCACCCCTATTCTGTTAAATGGATTTACCCCGTAGCTTTCTGTTTTGTGACCTTAAATTCTCGTGCACTTTTCATCCGGTTTCAATGACTGTTTTTTAAAATAATTCAATTATTTCATTCAGTTATTTCAAAAACATTATCACTAGAAAAATCAATTATGTTTGAACATACACATCAGAATCAATAGAATATGAGCTTTTATCAGAAAATCACTTCTGTAAAATTATTTTTATCACTAAAAATCATTTTTTGCTTCACTTAAAAGTGTATGGAGCACTGCTTCATAATAGAATCAGTAAATTGGACGATATTTCTACGATCAGGTTTTCGCACCATTTGCAAGCCTTGTTCATCACTAGAGCATTAAGAAAGAGAGAGAGTCTTAGAGACCAAACTCAAAGAAATAACTGAATTATTTTAAAAAAAAAACATCTGTTAAAACCGCTTGAAAAAGTGCAATCGTGTTTACTGTAATAAAACAGGAAGCTAAATCCATGCCACTGATTTAAAAATAGAATATGGGTCACTGAACGTCCATCGCTATCGGTCTGACAGAAAACAGGTCTCCAGTTAATTGTTAATATCTAGAATCACTATTTCATAATAAGAGCCTACTCACAATTAATACTAAGGCAATGTAACTTTTGAAGTGCCATGGAGCCCTATACAGTACTAAAGGATTATCGTGTCACTCTATTGACACATAATATGACACCACATAATCATTACCCTCTTAAAATCTGTTACATCAGAAAACATCGTGATATGACAAGAGAAGTTAATGAAGAGTTCGGCAGAGCAATTAAGCGTAACACTCTCTGCGATCTGCTCCGTTTAAACGCAGTTCGATCGGCCCTTTTATTGTTACTTCTTTAATTAATCGGCGCGTTCATCTACTTCAGCTCCTCTCGCAACTCCCATCAATTTCATGCTGAATAAATTCTCTGTCACACACAGATCTCTCGCATGAGTGAGTCCATTTTTCAAGAGAGTGGATAAACTGAGATTTAAGTATTCGTGCATTCTTGCTCAGCATTTCGGGCAGTTGAACACTTAACTGGTGAGGTAAAACTTTAGGGCATAACTAAGAAGGCGCGGTCTACGACACCGCATTTTCTTTACACTCGAATCGAATTTTCTAACGAAGGTATTAGATTAAAAATTAGCCAATATATGTAGAGATTTAATTATCTGCCATTACCATGCCACATTTAGTTTCAAACGTTAATATAACAGACTAAACTATTAAATGTTTCAAGTAATAGTAACTTCTTAAAGTAATAGTATTTTAGATTGGCCACCTTTAGCGACATGCATTTCTTCAGATCTTCCTCCATTTTTAAAGTAACTCCCAGAGGATGTAGCCTTATTTAATTTAATAGCCATTTCCATCTGGGTTTTTTACCTTCCCCCTCCTCGTATTATAACTGAAAAAATTCGTGCAGCGAGTGTGCTGTTAAAAATACAGCGGACTCAAAAACGATAAAAATCTCTTTATTCCACACAAACAATAAAACAAAGAGACGGGGGGCGCATCGCAGAACACTTGCTGAAATCAATTTCACAAAAGGAATGAATCGTTAATAAACTGCCGCAATATCATAAAGTACTCAGAGAGATCTCGCTGGAAGTCTTAATTCTAAACAGAGTATTCGTCTTTGAACTCCGTTCTCTTACTGACTACGATTACTGAATCAGCTTTACTTGTGCACATCCTCTTTTTTATGATTTTCTTAACATGATATCGAATGTTTTGAAACAAATGTTAAAATGTTTAATGGAGATATTATAAAAATTCGAGTAGGGCCAGAAATATCCATTTTGTGTCAAATAATCATAAGGGTCGAAAGTCCATTAACTTAACAGCTATTCAACATCTGTTACAACTATTTGTAAATTCATCTTTATTATGAACTTATTGTGTTGTTGTTTCAAATGGTACTTGTCATTGGCAGGCCCGCTGACTAAACAGCCATTACGATTTAATCCGAATTTCTTACGCCTCTTGTTTTTCAGTAGCGCCACCTGGAGCCAAGATTTATCTATTTACTGGTCATAACATTTTTGATCAATTGGACTTCATTCATACGTTTTGTTCACTCATCCACAGATCGTAATTTAGACTTGGATCAGAGAGTAATCACTTTTGATCCAGTATTCTCAGTGGTATTACTCTCGATATGGAGGACTTTGTGACCGCGACAGATTTCTACGTGCGCCAGCCACCACCACACACGAGGGTCTTCAGCCGACCCTGTTCGAACTGGCAACCCAAGGTATACGAAACACACCTCTTAGCAAATGCTTCAAAGATATGTGTCTTTATTTCTTTTATTAAAGAAGTTAGAAATGTATTAATTAAAAAATTACACAAATATATTTAATTAAACTTTTTCTGCCTGTTGTGTTCTTTAAATTTGAAGCTGTAGATTGAGTTTATGTAATTATGCCTAATTTTTACTTCTCCAGGTAATGGATAGAGTGAAATGAATAATTCATAAGCTTTTAATCAATGATATTTCTTCTATTGAATGAGAAAAATCGATATTAATTTTGAAAGTGAAACATGCGACTGAAAACTGAATTCACCGATATTTTATAATTTATATAAGCATAATAAATACCTTTTGATACAAAATAACATGTCGTCCTAAAATCAAAATGAACTTTTTTTGAATCAGTAAAAGAAACTGATATGATAGTGAGGCCCAAAAATCAAGGTAAGATGAAATTATTTAGATAGGTTCAGTGACTGTAAATTTAAATATTCTCCGAATGTAATTTTGGTTTATAACGCCATTTGTTCATGAAACAGTGTATATAATAACTTAGCTGTAAGTTTTGTTCGTGATGCTAGTAAATTCGTTCATGCTAGTTAATTAGTTGTTAGATAGAAAGCGTTTTTTGAATTTATAAAGAATATACACCGAAGAGCCATTACATTATGACCACCCTCCATCTATGAGAATGGGCTCGTCCAGGAGCAGAACCACTGCGCGTGCATGGTTGATATTGGAGTATATAAAATGGGAATGCAGTGTCTTTCTAAACATAGTGCGATTAGCCACATAATGATAAAAGCAGCGGATTTATCAGACTTTGATAAAGGTCAAATCGTTATGGCTCGGCGACTTGGAACATCAATATCAGAAACGGCGTGTTTAGTGGGCTGTTCACGTGCAGTTGTTGTGAGCACATATCAAAGGTGGTGCAGGGATGGTGAAACGGCAAGTCGCCGGCCAAAAGTGCATCGTCCACGCCGCATTGATTCCAGAGGAGAGTGGAGATTGCTATGCACTGTTCGCCGTGACCGAAGGGCTACAACAGCCGAAATCACCACCAGCTACAACAGTGGTGACCCAGGCAGTGTTTCTCAACACACTGTGCAGCGTACATTGCTGCGTATGGGCATACGCTGCTGGAGGCCGAAGCATGTTCCTGCACTAACGGAACGTCATCGCCAAATGCGTCTGCTATGGGCCAAGAAACATCGGGATTGGACACCAGAGGAATGGAAGAAGGTTGCATGGTCCGACGAATCACGTTTTCTGGTCCATCACCTCGACGGGCGTGTGAGAATACGCCGATTTCCAAATGAATCCCTTGCTCCCGGATGCACAGTTGGACGGAGAAAGCCGGTGGTGGGGGTATTATGGTGTGGGCAATGTTTTCATGGAGCACATTAGGACCCATAATCCCCATAGAACAATCCTTGGCGTCTGGAAGGTACGTGAACATGGTTGCAGACCAGGTTCACCCATTCATGGGAACAGTGTTTCCGGCGGAGGATGGCGTGTACCAAAAGGAGAACGCACCATGTAATAAAAGTCGAATCGTCATGGATAGGTTCGAGGAACATTCCAGTGACTTTCAAGTCATGTCTTTGCCCCCCCCAAACTCCCCTGACATTAATCCAATAGAGAATTTGTGGTCCTACTTGGAAAACCAAATTCGTGCTGCCACGCTACCCTTTCGCAATGTGAGGGAACTGCAGGACCAGTTGGTGAGCGCTTGGTACCAGATACCTCAGACTACCTATCAGCACCTTGTGGAATCAATGCCACGGCGGGTACTAGCAGTTTTGAGGGCTAAAGGTGGTCCTACATGTTATTAGCAGGGTGGTCATAATGTAATGGCTCTTCGGTGTATATTTTTGACAAAAAGGCTGGTTTATTAAAGGTGATTATTTCGGAAAAAACTTGCCTTTTTGTTCGCATAAAATGGCCTTCCTGTAATTGAAACTTGACTCTATAGATATTATTTAATTAAAAAAATATTTTAGCTAATATTGAATTAACAAAATTGTAAAATAATCAACTATAAAAAATTCGCTAAAATGAGGAAGATCAAATCTCAGGCATCTCAAGAGCATCAATAATCATACCGGAACGCATTAAGAGTTTTCGATTCTAGAATAGAGATTAATCCCCCTTTCAAATTTATTTTTCTTGTGTTATTGTTAGGCGAATATTTCTTTCCTTCTCATGAAAGAAAGAATTAATACACGTTCTTTAAAAAATACGAGTATACTACAAGTTACACATGCTATGCGCAAATAATATTATTGCATTATATATATTAAAAATTATCTAAATAATATGATATGAAATGAAATACTTCTCATTATATAAATTTTTTCAGAAAAATTTACTCATTTTCTTACAAAATGCAACAACATAACGATACTTTTACTGCTGGATAAATGAGCTGCTCAAACTATACCTTATCAATAAACTTTTGTAAAAAATGAATTTTGCTGTCATTATATTAGAAATAAGCTATACATTTTTATTCTAGAAAAAGCGCAAAAGGCCATTTTTTTAATTCATATAAAGCAATAGTTTTGTACTTATTTTCATTTAATGCACTTCATTCTTCAGTTGAAGGATTTGATAATCGTCAAAAAATAAACGATTTTTCAATTCATTAATAAACTATCTAGAATTTTCCTTTCAACAAACTTTAAGTCTGTTAAAGTAAACAAATTTTTTCATAGTTATATCGAAAAATTACCAGGCTTAGTTTAAGGCAAGTGCATGATAATGCACTATTTGTACAGTAATCAAAATAATATAATGCCTGTTAAACATGCCTTCCTTATAATGAGTTTTATCGTTGGATGATTAAAGGAAACGACCAAGGATCAAACTTTTAAATTGTTTATTCCTGGATTGTTGCTTCTATTTATGATTCTACTGGCTATTACCCGCGAATCTGTTGGCGTGGAAATTTTGATGTATATCTACGAAAAACTATCACACAATGACAAATTTTAAAAAAAATTAAACCTAACCTAAAAACAACACATTTAAAAGTATAAGCATATACGAAAAATGCATAACATAAATACAATTTAATAGCAAAAACACGCAATTAACGTAAAAACAATTTATTTACATTGTATACTCCAAATAAAACAAAACAGCAAATCAAGTCAGGTCAAATCCATTTTATTAATGGATCGATATTGAGATAGCCACAACTGTATTATACACATAATTTTTAATCTTTAATTTACATGAAAACACGGTTGTCATCACTCGCAATCACAGCTGATGTCACGACAATCACGTGCGAACTTTCAACGTCAATTGGCGTAACGCACATGTCGGACTTTCATATGCCAGTTACGGTAATGCAATGCATACACATTTTTTTATTTACTTAATTCTGTTCTCTTTTAATTTAAAAGTACTTCCGAATGAATCCGAAAGATCGATTCATTAAGAGCATTTGATTGTAAATACATCAAACACAAAGAAAATAAATAGAATCGTATGAAATATTCGGCCGAAATTCTCCTAAGCCTAACCTCAACTCTGTTGGGGGGGGGGAACTGGAGCCTTCCTCATATTTGGCTGGATTGGGCCTAAGCTTTTTGGCACGAAAGTTAGTTTTCAATTAATAAAAAATGAACCACTCACTTTAGCGGAATAAAATGTACTCTTTGTTCTATTCCTGACTATAATCTATCTTTGTGCTAAATTTCATTCAATTCTGTTCAGCCATTCTGGTGTGATTTAGTAACAAACATCCATCCATCAATAAATCAAAACTTTCACATTTATATATAATTTTAGATTTCTAATTAAAAATTTAAATTGTAACTAATACATGTTTTGATAAAGTATTGAAATATAACAAAATAATTATAAAAAAATCAGGAGAATCTTGTACTCTCATATTAATTATACTTTTCATAAGTATAATTGGTTGTGGCCTATCCCAAGATGAGTTTCCAGATTAATGCTAGTATTATCAATAAATAATATAATCATAATTATAATTAACAATGTCTAAGAGAGTTGGATTCGCATCTCTTGGGTTTTGCGAGGCGAGTTTGTATAATATGTCATTTTGTGAAAAAGGCAAATATTTCATTTCTAGATACTCTTTAAAAAACAAAAACAAATCTAAATCTTAAGATTTCTGTTATCATTTCCTAAATTGAATACATAATTTAATAAATTCTACCCAAATAATCGGGCATGTTATTTTCTTCCAATTTTAAATTATTATAGGCTTCTGGTAACTTTTTATGATAATGCCAATATCCAAAAGCTATTGTTATCAAAGATAATGAATACGAAGTAAATAAATCTATAACAAATATTTTTTAATGATGTTTGATGGCAAAGTGCAACGTGAAGTTCATTTACATGTCAGTTTATTTTATACTAGCCGCCTTTGGCGACCAGCTGGTTCGCCATGAGTAATGCGTTCTAAAATTTTCAATTAAATCACATATTCATTAGCCAAAATTTAAGAAATAGTTAAAGTTAAAAGATTCAGTTATTAGTAGTTAAAGAGTCGGTAACTTTATTCGAAAAAACTCTTTGAGTTTAATGCTCTAACAATTTATCGATTATGCTTCCAAAATATTAAAAATGTTTTTTTCGGTGATGTTGCCAAAATGTTAAATATGTTTTTTAAAGAAAGCGAAAAAGGGGAAAAATTATTGAATTAATGATACAGATATTACAAACGATTATAGAAATATGTCATTAAGTCGTGATTTCAATGCATATCCTGTCTAAATTCAACCAGGTTTACTGTAAATAAAGATAATTTATGGAATTAATTATATATCTATTGCAAACGATCATAGAATCCATTGCCTTGCATTTATTTTTTTAGAAGATATCTTATTTTATATTTATGTTATTTTATCCAGTCACATGCTGAAAGTTGTATTTCTTTAGATTTGATTTGCGATGATAGTTTTTTTTATTTGAATTTCCGGCATTGTTTTATTTTATTTTATCCAGTCACGTGCTCAAAAAAACATGGTTAAAATATTTCTTTAAAAATTCGTTAAAAATAGAAGCTTGAGTTATACATTAAAACACTGATATCACAAGTTCATCTGTTTTTAATTAAAAGCTAAATATTCTTCATTTTTTAAAGCATTTATAGACTCGTGCTACATACTATGCAGTTATTTACTTCATTTAGACTTTTTTATAGATGTATTTCTATTATTAAACAAAGCTGATTTATTTAATTAATAATATTGTAAAAGTCACAAAAAATTCTTTGCATTTTCTTTTTTTTTAAAAGAAAAAACATATTTCATATTTATTTCATTTCATGCAGACACGTGCTGAAAATTGCATTTTTAAATGTTTAATTTGCAACAATTATTTATTTTTTTAATTTGAGTTTTTATCTATCTGATGGCAACCTATTGATAAAAGATAATTTTTCCCCTTCCACTCGTAACGTGCTTTTGCAGATTAAATTTTATTGTTTTGTCCGAAATATATTGTTGAAAAATATAGTGAAATGCTTCTTTAAAAATTCATTACAAATAGAAGCTTAAGTTAAATGTTAAAATACTGATACTATTAGAAAGCTAATTTTTTAATCTTTAAATTGATGTTAAAATCATGTTTATCCGATAATATTTTCGGAAGTTATAGCGGAAAAACGTCGAAATTTCGCTTAAATTTTAATTAATTCAAATTCTAATTAAAAATTCGAAAAAAGGGCTCCGAGGTGCACATTCCCGACCTCCAAGGTATACATGTACCAAATTCGGTAGCTGTAGGTCCAACGGTCTGGCCTGTAGAGCGCCAACACACACACACACGCACACACACACACACACACATTTAGCTTTATTATAAGTATAGATAGGTAGATAGAGGTGGAGATAGAGATATATATAATCTTAATTTATTTTTCTAAATTATCATTTATTAATTTGATGATATATTTATAAAGTCAGAAGTTCCTATTTTGTTAATGGAATAAATTACCCATTTATGTTACAAATATGGTCCATTTTCTTGAATTTTGATTCACTGAATTTTATTCAGTTTTCTTCAATATTACAATAAACACCAAAACATGCAACCCCAGATCAATCATCCGAAATACATCAAACTACGGTCGAATTAGTGAGAGAGCGATATTTTTTTAGTTTCATTACGCTCGCAATCGGACCATCTCTTATTCTGTGTTTAGGTCTAATATTCATATTTTAATTGAAACTACAATCAACAATTTAGAGTAATTGGTCTATCAAACAATTAACTCATTTATTTAGATTAAGCAGTATGATCTAATATAACAATCAGCGAAGTATTATTTTCCTGGAGAAAATGCAATCATTTTAAGTAAAAATATTAAAACATGGATTTAATCTTATAACTAGAATAAGAGAGAAGAAATGATTAGAATAAAAGAACAGCTTTGTAATCATAAGCGTGCATTACCATTTGAGAATTATGAATTGTAGGAAACAGAATAGAGCTAAACTTTTTGCTAACCATCTTTATTCAAGACAAAAGTTAAATATTTGTTCTCATTCCTAACTTTAATTTAAAAGTAGTTATTAAATTCAAGTGAAACAAAAGCTTTTGCAATTATTTCATTATAATTTGATTCAACCGTCTTCTGCAGAATGCTGATAATCTGCGCAATATAAATAAGTGATTTTTCATTTCATCTAATGAACCCTTTGGGAGCCTATTATTACAGTCTTTTATACCCCAAAGCATAAATTAACAAACTTTCTGAAGTTGTTGTAGCAGTGAATTCACTAAAATATGAGAATTAGCTTAAAACATGTATAGGATAACACTATAGAAACATAGAAATTAATATAATACAACGCCCACAACGCTTTCTCAGACATGGAACTTTATGGTTGAAACCGTCAGATAATGACCAAGGTTATATCGTTAAGTTGTTTACATTAGAGAAATTTCCCTGTTTGTGGTCTATGCTTCAAATCAATTAATTGAAATCAATTATAGAACTTAGAGATGTTCTATATTTTTAGGAAACTCCAACTGAACAAGCAATTAAACTGGAAACCGTTCATTCTGAATTAGCGAGAATTAATTATGAATATAGAAAATTTGAAGAATACTCGTTATTTTTCTTTCAATACATTTATATTTTTATTAAAATTATTTTTTTTGCTATTGTACAGATATTAAGAAATAAAGACACTGCGAGAACATAAATTTTCATATTTAAATTGTATTTAATTTAACAATTGAACATTACATTAAAAAGGAATCTAAGTGATTCCTTGTTTTAGTTTCGTTTTTAAGGTGGAAAGATTGCAGTTTTTATATAAGATTGTATGGTTTGACCTCCTGAAGATTCTCATTGAATAAGATTGTGATGTTTGTACAATCTTTTTTTATGGATCAACTATCCGCTTTATGGAATGTTGTGAAATTTGCAAGTGTTGGACATTTAGGAAAAATCCATTCATAAATTTATTTCGCATTCGTATTTTTATGGTGTCATTATGTTTTACCAATTCCACACCATTATCTCACGTAAACACACCGACTTTCCTTTGAAAGTTTTGTGATTTTTGATTGGCAGCAACTACAATGCAAATGTGACTACTATTTAAATTAGCTTCATTTTCCTGTAAGTATTTTTAGAATATGAGAAATGGTTTAAGCTCTTCGGTCGAGGCTGAAGATAAGTTAGTTGTGTGCAACTGGTTTATTAGTTCACCATTTTAAGATAGTTTCTTTCAGTTCATTTAAATACTAGACTATCAGGTTGAATAGTTCGAATCTGTTACAAACGTCTGGTAATGTTAATTTGGATTTTAATATTTAACATATTATTTTGATTGCTCCAATAATAAGAATAGTGAGCGTTTACTTTATAATCAATAAAAGATATTTTAAGCTAACAGCTGTCAATTTTATGCCTCTTCGACATGAAATTTCAATGCCAACTTTGCTAAAGTTTGGGTTATTTTATTCATAGGAATAACGCTGTTGCCATGTGTTGTAATCTCGCTTTTCAACCCCAGTTAAAAATCTCAGACTTATAGTAAACAATAATTTGCTTCAGAGAAAAAGTTTTTACCATTTTTATTCACTCTAGTGAAAGAATGGACAATATAGATTAATGCACACTAAATTGACAAAAAGGTGCGGAATGTTTCTAGTATCCTTCAGCTCTATACATATTTTTTTTGCATCATATGTGTTTCTGTATTTCTGTATAGTAAAGAAACTTTAATTCCACTAAATTCGTAAAGCCTTCAGATTAGTTGGTAGTGGATATATGGTGTGAAAGCATTCAACAGGCTTCAATAACTAATAACGACTCTTATTAACATTGAAACGTTGCCCTTGCCCATTTTTGATAAACGGTAATTCCAGCCAGCTGTGTCCTGTTAAAACCCTCGGTTGTTAAATGTCTCCAGACTGCCAGATGGGGGATTTTGTTATTGCCCGGATGTTGTCGTATCTGGTCATTAATAATGTCAGCTGAAGGACTACACATGGAGTTCATCATTTAAGATAAACTTATTGCACCCTTAAGGAAAAGAATTGTCAAACCATTTGGTTATTAAATATTTTCCACTGTGAAAGGTCTAGCATTGACACTTGTTCTAGAACGGTCAGTTACTAGGACGCATCATTAACAGACATTCCTACGATTGACTGCAGACACTGAGAGAGACGTTTTGCTGAATGGCTTTTGGGCGAAAGAGAACTCAATGTGACCAATGGGAAGTAAGAGACTAAGATTGCACAGAGATTAAATGCGGACTTTTTTTAGGGAAGAGAAGAGACTTCTTGGATTGCGGATCGATGAATTGCGCTTTACCTTGGAGTAGCCTTGTTAACTAACTAACAGTGTCATTTTTTTGGTGTTATTTTCCCCATTAAAAGATAACTCTTTTCTCTATAAACCTTCAACCTTCTACTGTTGTGTAAATATCACCAACTTCCAAACGTAAATATCAAATATTTTAACCTAGATTAGAACAAGTTTTTCTTATGTAAATATATGGCAATAAATAAACGAATTGTCTGAAATTCTACTCCCTTATTTAATCTGTCAGGATCAAAGCACCACAACACGAAGGACACAAATTCACAGACAACAAATATGCAGCAAAAACTAGCACTGAAAACACACAGCAGCACATTACAGCAAACATTAGCTCACAAGTAGTAATCGGTAGTAATAACAACCACGGCACACAAAGTGGCTGGGTAGAATTCAGCTGAAAGACGGAATCTGCATGGCTTCACTCTAAGGTATTTCCTATTCACTATCTCCTAACTTTAGCTGTATCCAATGGCTGACTTAATACTACAAGGCTGGCTACTCCATGCATGACTCGATCATGCTTCCACAATAAACACCAGGGTCGGGCACATAGCTCACTTCAGCAGTCGCTTGAGCTCCACACAACATTTGTTCTACGTTGGACTATTCCATCTTTGCTTCTTTAGCCTCTCGAAGATTCGATACGACTCACGACTGATTGTAGGTTGAGACTGTCAGCTTTTTACTGTCCCCAAGAGGCGGGAAGAGTAGTATTCGGATCGATCAGGTATATCTAGCTTCCTATTGGATGAATCACTAAAATTCTCAAATTTTCAGTAATATATATTTTAGCGCAAAAGTCGTCATCAATTCACTGAATGGTCAACAAGGTTGTCACGAAGCTCTGAAATCACTGTCGTGGCAAACAACATAGCTATCGTAAAACTTCGTTCCAATGATTGAACTAACTACGCGGGGAAACAACATTACAAATTTGAGTGTGTGTGTGTGTGTGTGTGTGTGTGTGTGTGTGTGTGTGTGTGTG
>JAPMOQ010050376.1:0-20944 GCA_026543055.1 Argiope trifasciata
GACAGTTTCATTTTTAAGAATCTAAAAATAAAATGAGATTTATTATAGAGCTGGAATATATAAAGAACAATTTTTTCATTTGCATTTGATTGTTAATTAGGTAATAATGAGAAATTTAAATTAACTCTAATATATATGTATATACAATATCTAATACAATAGCTATGTAATCCATATAATATTTTAATCTTTAATGTACCTATTTTATAAAAAATATTTTTATTAAAAAAAATCTTTTTTCATTTCATTTATTCTTCCTTGTTAAAGTGCATGTTTTGTATTCTTCAAGACAAAAATCTACAAAATTAGAAAAATACTTTAAAAGAGTAAAAAATTTTAATGCTGATTACTTATAATTTAAAACAAGAAAAAACAACTAAAGTATTATTTACTTTTTTAAAATGTTAGAAAATATTATTTATGGCTGAAAAAGAAAATTCTGCTTAAAATTTTTTTATTATTAATTTGTATTTCTTTCTTTTCTTTTTTTATTTATTTTTAAAACCCTTAATATTTTTAATGGAAAAATTTTCTGATTTTTTTAAAAATTAAATCTTTGTTTGAAAGGACATGATAATTCAGGGCAATGTTTTTAGCAACAGACATTTTCTCTAAGAAAATAATAAATGACAAATCTATTTTAATATCTAATTGAAAACATAGCATTCAATTATATAGATTGGTTATCATAATGAAAAGATTTATGTCATGTAAAAATATGCTTTCATTTTCACAATAATTAGTTCCAGGGGGGAAGGGATGTTAATAACATAATTAACTAAGAGACATTTTGACACAAAGTATACACCAATATTATAAGATTTCTACATAATTCACAGACCTTATTCTTCTGAAAATGGTTTCAAGATCCTTCTTTAATTCAATGAGAAATGAAATGTGTTTCTTCAGCTCTTTGCTTGCAGTTACATATCGAGAAGCTAATAAGGTATTACAATTTGCTAACATTTCATTTGTCTTTTCAAATCTTGCTAACCTACAAAATAAATATTAAATGTATTGATACACACAAAAAAAATAATAATAATAAAAATAACAGATAAAAGCTAAGAATCAAAGTGAATGAATAAAAAATTTGTAATTTCACTGAAAATTTAATTTTATGCTAGCAAAAGATAAAACAAGAGTTAGAAGAAGAATTCAATGAAAAGTCATCTTTTCAGCGGTGTACATTTATAAAGCAAGAAGAATTTGTTTTTTCTTAAATCTTTTGATTTATTCTGATTTATCTGGCAGGTTATGCCAAGTTCCAATATACATAAGATATCTAGATGATTGCATTATTATCCAAACTATTGCATTATCGTTTCATTTGTTAGGATTTATCATAAATACTTTAGTTAGCCTAAACTATCAAGCTAACTGATAGCTCAGGCTATCAGTTAGAAATGTTTATTACTATTATTATTTATTAATGATTTATTACAGGATCTATAAGTATGTACAAAAAAAAATTTTTTTTTAATTAAATTACACATTTATAAAAAAATTTGTCTGTCATCATAAATAGCAATATGCAATAAGTACGGAAAAAGTAAAAATTCTCTTGAAAGATTGATTTTATAATAAAGCTTAATAAACATTGATAACTCATACACTTTCAGTATGATTTAAGTCTTCAATTAAAAGAAAAAATAACACGGAACAAATGTTATAAAGAATATATTGTCATAATAAAAATCATTTTACTTATCATTTGGTTACAAAAGCTGCTAAATTGGAAGGAAAAAAAAACCGTAATAAAATAATAAAATTTGTTGGTCATCCAAAACTTTTGAATTAGGCATTATAAATTTGTTAGCTATTATCTCATCTTCAAAGCTTTTATTTTGAAAATTTAAAATAACGCATAATACAGATTTTAGAAAAAAAAATAAGTTTATTTTTTTTTTAATTTCTTATATTTAAAAAAGCAGAGAACTTACATATGTTTTTGTGACTGAATAATGGCATTTATGTCATGTTCGTTAACTTGATGTTGCAAAGATTGAACAAATACGATCGGAGCAGATGCATTATTTAAACTTGCACAACTATCGCCTATAGCAGCATTACTATCTTGAGAATTACTCGCATTCATAATGTCTAGATATTACAAAATTACCAACGGCAAAGATAATGCTTCTGTTTCAACATAAAATTCATCTACAAAATAACTATCGTTTTATTTTACATTCTATAAAATCAACTAATGTAAAATATTTGAAACCAAAAAGCACATTTCTGCTGTGATATAAGTTTCATTACACACAAAACAAACTCAGCAGACAACAAAGTTTGTTTGTCGTTAATGGTTGCCATATAAAATTTATAAATTAATTATAGAAATCGAAGAAATCTCAAAATTTTCATTGGATAGCACTAACTTTCAATGCTTATGAATATGATGCCTTATAATATTTTTGAATATCACATTCTTGTAAAAAATGTTCACTTGAAAAGATTAAAAAAATATATTCGAAATATATTATTTAAATAAATGTGTTATCATTAAGATAATTTATCATGCCTGAATGAATCATGGTCCCGACTGAAGTTTCGGTGCCCTATGAAAAGTTACAATTTCTATTCAAAAAAAGTAAGCATAACCTAAATTCTGAATCCTATTCCACAAAAAATAATATACGTGTATATTGATCAATAAATCTTAAAATTAGAAGTCACGTGCGTGGAAAACTAAAGTGCCGAAAAACACGTTAAAGTTCCACCCTCATCATTTAATAATGGTTTAGAATTGAGAGGTCGGTCTGAAAATAGCACTCAATTCTTTTAATACAACTATCCAATGGAATGCTTACTCAATTAAATAATAAACAGCATTTGTAGACTTGCGCTCATCTGGTTCTTGATTTTCGATCTTCGATTTTTACTTTCTTGGATTCGAAGTATAGAGAAAATAATGTAATTCACAAAGAATTCGAACTCGAAAGCTTAGCAAATCTCCAAGCTTCATATTTCTCTGAGTTCAATCATGAGTTCATATTTATAAAACATTTCTGCCATTATGCCTGTTTTTATTTGAAACATATTTTTGGACATTTTGGCATCTTACTGTAACATAATTCTGCCTGTGAAAAAAAGAACTCAAAAACTCCTTGAGTTAAAAAGATGAAATTTGGTATATGATCCTCACATCAAATTTGTAGATTCCTATCACATTTCGAGAAAAATCTGTTAGTATATTCAAAGAAAGCTTGTGTTTTAAACTTCCCTAATATAATATGATAATTATAAAACGAAAATAGACAAATGAATAATATGTGATTCAAAAAGTAGCATTTTTAGTACAAATATCAAATTTGGAATCAAATCCATTGAAGGATTGATCCTTTGTTTGTTTGTACTGTGGTGTTATCTTAATAAGCCAGTACAGAAATGTAACATTGGTGATCATTTTTGTATAGGGGATATGTTACGCGGCTGCAAATCGCAAGGCCACCAATTCTATCCTTGGCGGAATTCAATCTCCACATCGGTGCAACTCCACAATACAGCCTGTCAAATTGGTGACTTCAGACAATGAACACTTTTCTCACTCGCCATAACGTTTAGCGCTACCGAAATACTCTCTCTGCTCACCATAATGCTAGGCACTATAAAACCGTTCGTCTCATCACCGATTCAATGGTAGGGGAGTGTTGTGATGATATACTTATAAGCTAGTATCACCCATTAAACATTGCTGAACAGGGGATATTTGTATAGTGGATATGTTACTCAGTTGCAACTCGGAGAGTCGTGAGTTCGATCCTTGGCAGAATTCATTCTCCGCATTGGAGCGACTCCACAATGCAACCCGCCACAGTACTTTCAAAGTTATGTAAACGCGATAACTCTAAAACGCCATGACTTAAATAAGATATGAATTGGGCATGTGATTTTATGATTGCAACTGTATTTCAGCACCAAGTTTTGATTTCAATCGGCTGATAAAAACAAGTCTAAATCATAGATTAAATTTTCCTAAACTGTTAATGACATTTCAGTGATTAATCGCCAAAAATCACAGGAGAGAAGCAGTAAAAATGCTAAACTGTGAGAGATTTATATTTCGTAACTTGATTTCGTCATTCCTTGCAAGGAATTTGACATTACGCAAAATCCATAATTTTACATGCGTTTAAATGATATGGCCTTTATTAGAAAAAACGCGAAAAAGTTTCGGGGAAAACACACACGAAAGAGAAAAAAAAAATGTTTTCAGAGAATTATTTTATGACTTCAAGTGGTTTCTATATGATTATTATTCAAAAGAAAGTGATGGAAACGCATTTTCTGCTATCTCAAGCTATGCACAAAATTACCTTTTTGATATTTTTTGGAAAACAGCAGTTGAGAATAATTTGTCCTCCGAAATCTAATCTATAAAAAACATTTGAAATTTATAGAACAAACTTAGAATAGGATTTTTAACAGTGTAAAAAAATGCTTCGACATTTTCCCAAGAGTATTTTTTCCCAAAAAAATAATAGTCTTTCCTCTGTCTTGTAATATATGAACCATAGCTTACTAGAATGACATCAGAGATAGAATCCTCTGAAGCCTTTTGGCTCGAAAACTCGGTTCAAGTCAGACGATGTCATGGGCTGCATTTTTTTATCCATGCGCTTATATGTATACCTTAAATTGTTCCAAATGTATGTAAATTAACCTGTAAATAAATAACTGTTACACAAATTCGGACTTGCCCCTGAACCCCTTAATGATGCGACGTGAAAGTACATATATGGTTTTAGACCAAATCTGTTAATTTCCAATTTTGAGCAAAATTCATTTAGAAATCTTTTCCAAAGCCAAAGAAACCGAAAATTACAAAAAATAAAGTTAGAGAAATAAAAATTGACACAGAGATTTAGAATTAAAAAATTTAATTTTAGATGGAAATCCGTATCAAATTTTGGACCACATTCGGCAAGGTGCCTGTCAGTCTGCACCTACACAATGTAAACACAATCGCTCGGAATCACAGTGACTTAAATAAATGAAATATGGTATGCGGCCATTTAGAATTATTTTTTACATCAAATTTTGCTTTTACCTCTTCGAGCGTCGATTGTATAGCTTTAGAGTGGTCTTAAAACGGCAGCAGTTAAAACAATTGTTGAACAAAATTTACTAGAAAAGAGATTGGCAGAACATTCGTAAACCGGCCTTGTATATTTTTGCTCTCTCCCGACCATTAACAACAGGGGGTAAACTTTCCCGTCTCTCGACTCTCACCTCCTCTAACACAACGGGACTTTTGAATAGTACTGAGAGATCAATCAAGTAATAAATGTGTGACCATAGGGTAATTGCCTTGCGACTTTTCAACTAAGAATTTGGTTTTTACTCTGAGTTCTAATTCTCTTTCAATCTAAAGTGTTTACAGAAAATAGAATTTGTTCAAAAATAAATAAATAAAAAATCTCGGAATATGATTTCATAAATTTCTATACGTAATAGAAACATTTGTTTAAAAATCAAATTGCATTACGAATATAATATATTAATTTTACTGACATTCTGATAATTTTACTTTAGTTTCTTTTATTTTTAGATGTTATGTTGAAAAAACTACTTTCTTTTCGGCAAATATAATCTGTTATTGAAAATGTTGAATAAAAATGTGTATACTTTTTTTTCAGATTTTTGCTTTCCATTCCAGTTTTTAAAGTTCTGAAAATAATAAAACAATCTTTTGTCATTGTATAGTAGGCGAATATTTTATTGATAATATGCTTATAACAATATTTTTTACTTATTTATTTTTGTCCTGTCATCTTATTTTGAAATAATTAAAAAAATAAGTTGAGATAAAAAGTTTTTAAAGTTAATTTTCATACAGAAATAAGAAAACGTAGTAATGCATCCATATATTAACGAAGCTTATATCTGATAAAAATTATCATTTCAATCATATTTTTAGTTAGTGAATAATCTGTGTTGCGTTATCAAGAAATCTACCCGATTTCTTGAGCTTTAGAATTAAGCTTGCAAAGTATCTTACATTTAGAAATAAAAATAAATACTTCAAGCGTTTTAAGAGTCAAACAGCATCTTTTTTCTTTCTCAAAACCTAAACCAAAACTTACAAAACATTGCCAGATTATCCAAGATAATATAACACATTGCCAGATTTCAAAAGGTATAAAATTAATCGTTTGCTTTTACTCCAAATAAACAAATACTATTCATAAAAATAATTTGATTTACCGCACAATCTGAATATCAATTACTTATATCATTCCTAATCTTGTCATGAATCGTGATAAAAAAATGACCCGTAGTCAGCGCAGAAATATTTTCACAAATCCATGTATTTTTCTGTCGACAAATGTTGCAAAGAACCTTCCCATCATTTCACTCCATCAATGAAATCAAAATTTCAACTGTACCATTTTATCAAGTTACAATATTATAATTTTTTGTGAAAATTCGTAACTAGAGAAATTTCGTAGATGAAAATGATACTTAGTTTCATGTACCGAACTACTAAGAAACCCATTTTAGACCGTTGCCTCCATGCTCTTCATGTTTGAACAATTCAAACGAATTTCATTGGCAGTATTTATAAGATATTTCACTGCATGTGAATTTCAAAAGACGGGTGCACAAGAAAAGAAAAGAAAAAAATCCAGAGTAAGTAATCATAACAGCAATTTTAAAACTTGAGAATGAAAAATAAGGTTTTTACTTCATTGAAACAATAAAAATGCTACAAATTTTGACACATTAATCAAAATAAAACAAATTATAGATATTAATGAATCTGTAATAGTTTTGCCAATTTGTGGAGGATGGGCAGTTCTTCACTTAAAGGATCTTATCCTCGGTCACAAAAATTGAATGGGAGAAAAATAGTTTAACAATGACATTACATATTTTTTTCCATGAATTTTTACATTATGGAATTAATTGACAAAGACTGGGGCGGAGGTTCAAATTGATGTGGTAAAGCAGCAAGTTATTGGTTAGTCATATGGTCACAGGTAACTCGTCAGGTTCTTATAATACTTAAATCTCATCATATGTAATAATTTTTGTCAAAACAAAAATAATACTCACAAATAGTTTTTAAAAAGCTTAAAATCTAATATTTTCGTAAATTATTCACTTTTAAAGCATGATAAAAATTTGAATTACAATTTTCCTGTGGTAATTCGAAGGAAAGAAAATCGATTAATTATAAATTTGTGTACTGATTTATTTATTTTAAGTACATTATTCATCAATACATTTCATTCTAGAAATGAAATGAAATTTTCATCATGGTTGCTTCTATCATTCCAACCTAATTTTTTTTCTATTGTTGATGCTATGATATGATCCAATTTACTCATTAATATTGAGTATATTTTAGAGGTATGCTTTTATTAAAAATTTGGCTGTACTTCAGATAAAGTTCATAGAAAGAATCAAGCATTGGGGAAAATTGTTCAGCTCATTTTTGAAAATTGCCATTAGGATCGGCCTTAGGAGATGCATTGGAAATAAATTTCCTAAAGGAAGCAATTTTTCTACTAGAAACAATTTGAAGTAATGTCTAATCAATAGCCGAATTTCACCCAAAATATATACAAATTTAGTAAGAAAACCCACTTATATTGTATTAGTGATCAGATTAATCATTTTTTATTTTACTTTTTAATTATTATGAAATCTATTAATAGTTAAGTCTTTAGATGTTCTATGGGAAAAAAAAAACTTTAATAGATATGGAAATCAAAAACAGTAAAGCATACACTTTGTTTAACATAAAATCTAAAACTGAGTTATACTCAAAGCTTAATAAATTTTTTCATAGATTATTGCCATAATACCCATATTAAATGGGTAACCCATTTAATAACATACTTACCCACATAATACTCCCTTTCAATGCAAGATTCGTATTTCTATTGTATAATCTGAACGGCACATATTTATATAACCCATTTTGGGACACAAATTTTTCTTGAATAGGCTGCTGTCGTCAGATGTAACGTTTCTCTTTATAACGTAACTTGGACAACTTTTAGAACTAAACTTACCGACATTTTACTGCTTGATTGAATCGTAAAACCTCTATTGGCAAGTCGAAAAAGTATTTTCACTCAGATAAACACATGCACTTTCTTACCGAATACTAACGATTGAACGGAGCTTAGATCCAATGATTAAAAAAAAAAATTACCATTGTGAGATAATCCGCGAGAAGTTTCTCTTAAAACATATAGCACAGTAAAACGATTAACGAACCATATTTTAAGCTCGTATTTTTTAATCTAATTGAGTATTTAGATCCATGTTTATATTCTATGTTATATTCATCTATGTTGATATTAATATTTTATGTTAATCTCATTTTTAAGAATTCTGCAATGATACATAGAATTTGGCGACTTTCTGTTTTTGTCACTGATGAAAAACTTTTAATAATCACTTAAATATTTTAAAAAAATATTTGTAGTAAAAAATAAAGTTATTTTATGCAGTACACTATGTGTTATATTTACTACTCTTAAAATTTTTATTATTTTTCAAATTTCATTTAGAAGATATTTTAAAATATTAACATGCTACAGATTATCAGCGGCTATGTTGCAGATGTATAAAACACCTGTATCATCTAATAACTAATGCTGCTTTAATGCAAACAATGATTATAATTTTCAGACATATTTATTCATTCTATTCTTCAAAGCAAAGTCAATTAAATTCACTCACCATCGAATTTTGTTGAAAATAAGTAAATGTTTCTATAATAGTTTTCCCTTTATTAAATACATTTTCTTTCTTTCATATGCTAATTTTTTTTAAACAGTTCTTATTATTACTATGTAATTTTTTTCATTTGCGCTTTTCGCAACCCGTCACAAGACAAAACTTCCTGCCAATTGAATGTGGTTTAATTTTTTATGAAAATTTCTATGAAAGTATTTTTTTATTTATTAAAGAAATGTTTTTTTTCTACCTGCGGCCCTCCCCCCTCTCCCGAAAAAAGAGACAAATATCACTTGCAAAAAACAGTAAACAACTCTTGTATTAAAATAGTGAAATAAAAAATAATATTAAGCAGTAAAAAAGAGTAATAATAATTACATTTATCAAGATAAAATAAAAACGTTTATAAAAATAATTAAAATACTTTAAGTTCACTCTAAATAGTAATAAATAAATAAATAATTAGATCTAAATTTTTTTCAAATTTGCCTTTAATTACGATTAGAAGCTTGGCTAAAATCTATATAGAAAGTTTAATCAGTAGTTAAAATTACATTTACAAATAAATATTTGTTTCCCTTAATAATTGGGATGGAAAAAAAATATATATAAAATTTTTAAAAAATATTTAACTTCATTTTATTAAAAGTATTATTCAAAGTGCAAACATTTTAAATATTTCAATTACCAAACACATAGAATTCAAGCAAATTTTTGCGAACTAATCACAATCTTTAATAATTATACATGATTATAACGCGTAAATATGAGGGATTCCCTACCTTTAATAAGTACAAGTTTTCAATTGTATAGTAAATTTGCGGTGAAATAACGAAATATTCAAATCAATAATGATTTGAATACAGCCTCATATCACCAATCGATCCTGCAATCGCGAATTTTTACGAAGAAATTTTTTTCCCCTTGTCGGGAGTTCTTTCCCCTAATTGGAGGAACCACTCGAATTCTAACAGTCAGCGAAAATTACAAAAAGTCCTTAAAAAGCAGATGACCCACCTCGTTTATTACATTTAAGGGGGAAGCATTGACGACTTTCTACGTCGAAGCCGGTTTTAAGGCAATTCACGGAAAGCAGCTTCCTACGTTCCAACCGGTTTTCGAGATATTCGTTGGAACGACTTTCTACGTTCCAAACAGTCAAAGGGTTAATTGGCCGCAAAAAATGTGCCCAAAATACCTGTTCGATGTTCGGATTCTCGTGTATTAACTGCACTGACTACCAATAAGTACTTGAACACCTATGATAGAAATGAAAAACTTTTATTCAAAATCAATAGTTGGTAGAACCTCCACAAGAGGTAATTACAGCGTGGACCCTCCGGGGCATACTTTCCACAAGTCTTTGTATGACAGCTCGTGGTTCCAAATTACGAGGTCCGTCCCAAAATAGCCCTCGTGCTGCTTTAGAAAACGGGACGTTAATATAACTAAACTAAACGTGTGGTATTTTCTTCCACTCGGCTTGGAGAAGACATAGAAGTTCCTTCACCGATTTTGCACGGGTAGTTCACCTCAGAAATCGGCGATGCAACTCGTCCCAGAGGTTCTCGATAGGGTTCAGGTCAGGACTCTGGGCAGGCCAGTCCATTCGATGAACTCCATTGGCACCATACCAAGCCTTGGTTAACGTCTAAACATGAGAAGTGGCATTGTCGTCCTGAAAGTAACAGGGGTCTAACCCGTAAAACTGCCACAACGTAGGAAGTCCATTGTCATCCAGAATAGTGCAGTAGGCATCGGAGTTGAGCTTACCATGAATGGGGACCAAGGGTCCCAGCCCATATCAGGAGAAACACCCCCAGTCCATAATTCCACCTCCGCCGAACTTGACTGTCGGCACAATGCATTCTGGCAGGTGATGTTCTCCAGGTAGATGCCAGACACAGACCCTGCCATCGAACGGTAAAGGGTGAACCTTGATTCGTCACTCCAAAGAACCCGTTTCCACTGATCTACGGTCCAATTTCGATGTGCTTTGTAACACATTAACCGAGCAGCGAGGTAGGACTTTGTGATCAAAGGTTTATGGGCAGCAGCACGACCATGAAAACCAAGTAGATGTGCTTCCTTACAGATGGTATTCATTGAAACAATACTCCCGGATGCCTGTTGAAACTCCTTGCGCATGAGGGCCATCGGTTGGGTGCGGTTCTTCCGAATTTCTCTGTCAGCACTCGTCGGTCTCTTTCTCCCAGTTTCGTTGGTCTGCCGACTCGGGGCACATTCCGACAATCACCGCTCACTTTCCACTTCTTAATCACATGGGCCACTGTCGATTTTGGGTACTTCAGAGAGCTAGATATGTCCCTTAAGGATAGGCCACATTTGTGATACCCAATAATTATACCTTTCTCGAAATCAGAGGGCTTCGAACTGCGAGGCATCTTGCATGCGACTAAAGCCAAACTGTTTCCTACACGATATATACCGGCGGAGGCCATGACGTACTTTAGGACCGCAGATATCGTCATTTGCATAGGTGTTCAAATACTTATTGGTAGTCAGTGTATATACTAGAGAATAATCGCCAAAGACCAAATGCTAATAAGCACATTCAGAAATACTCGGCAAATAATACTGAAGTACTTTCATTAGAGAGTATACGAGACAGTTTTAGGATATCACTCACTCTGATGTATTAACTATATTCCAGGAATTAGTCACTAAATATCAAAAGATAGGTTCAATGAAAATGCATTCATAGCACCGATCAATAATTTCATATATCATGGAGGGCATTTGCAGTCTTACACAAAATCCAGTTTTAAACTGGAAAGGGGGGCGGTGATTTGGGATAACTCATTTATTAGAGTATGGGAGAAATTTCCAGGTGACCCATTTCCCTGCTTGCAATACAAATTCAGAGTAGCATGGCTCTATAAATTACATCTTTACAAATTAGATACAGCAAGGCAGATGCAAATAGGATGCAGCATAAACATTAATGCTTGAAGTAAGAGTTCAAAGGGGGAAGATTTTGTTTCATGATTCTATGAATATCTTGCATATTTAAAAGATTGATATTAATACATCATATTGTTTACATTCAAGTACACAAAGAATTTGTCATCCGAAGTTATACACCGCAAGCTATTGTGATTTTCTGCTATTTTACCTTTTAATTCCAGAAAACCTATAAGGCATGCTATGTATATTTCCTTTATATATTGATGTGCAAAACTTAAGAAGGTGATGCGTACGCAAATGTCAAGAACAAAACATTATAGGCAACATGAGTTCACGCAGTACGCTACAGTCGTATGCACAACTCAAGACTACAAGAGAAGAAAGACCAGTGGAGCAATTAGACATTGGCTGCAAGTGCAACTAAGTTCTTTTGTAAAATATAGCAATAAGAAATCACCAGGACGATTTCCCATGAGGAAGAATGATCTAAAAACTGGAGGAGGGGCGCAGTTTGACCAGTGGAGCAGGAGTTCGAAACCAACAAAAGTGCAATTTCGCTCGCTTGGAAAGTCTTCCGAATGGTAGGTACAGTTATTAGAAAGATTGGTGGCTGCCACCCTATGAAAAAAGCAGCAGCGGAGAACCGATATATCGCCTTGTAATCTCACACGATTCATTAAAAAACCACGGCAAAGAAAAAAAAGAAGTTTCTTAATTTTTGCACACTAGTGTATAATTTATAAGACTTAAAACAACCTGTAGCAGTTATTTGCAACTTCATATTCTATTGTAAAATGTGCCTTTAAAACCTGTGTCATGACTTTAGGAACATCCTGCATACTTAAAAGATTGATACAAATTATTTGCCCGAGCCAGGCAGCAAAATACATATCAAATAATGGAAATATATCGTATCGCATCAACATAGTATTTTTTATTTCATTTCTAAATTTTTTGAGAAATGAATTTTAATAAATAGTTATTCATTAAATAATTTTTGAATATGTGTGACATTTTTTAGAGAAAAAGAAACTCATTAATGATAGTTAATTTTTGAAAGTAAAACAATACATTTGTTAATTTCTTATAATATGGCTAGTCAGTTAAGTTATTAAAAAGTTGATTTTTTTTTTCTTTTTGGAATATTTTAAGCAGAATTCTTTTTGAATACTGAACAATTTTTTTTGGGGGAAAATGTAATATGTTAAAAATATTTTTTAAACTAATAAATACTTTTTTTAAATGTAAATATCTACTAAAGTAAAATATGTATTGTAATCTCAAGTAACCTATGTATTGTAATCAAATTTTGTCGCTGTGTTTACTAAAACAGAAAGTAAATAACAGAAACATTTTAATCAACAATGCTCATTCTACTAATACAAACAATAAGTCAGACGAAAAGCTTTGATCAATACTTTATTACTTTCCAATTTCAATAAAAATATATAATGTAAAACAACTTTCTAATAAATTTTTAGAATTAAAAAACAATAGAAAAGTTAACAGTGCATAAACATTTTCTGGTTTAATATAAAAATTTCAATACACAAGAAAAGCATGCAAGTGCTTACATTGCATCCTCAGATGCATCTATTTTTCACACACGAAAATGCATACAAATAAAATCAGAAAAGCATATTTTTCACAAGAGTAATTAAATTACTATCCTTATATTTATGTTGAAAAATTACTCTGGGTAAAAATGTATTAAAGTTATGATTTTGAAACACCTAGATGCAGTAAATTTATATTCACATAAACACTAGAAAAAAATTCATCACAATTTATCAATGAATAACAGAATCCTCACATAATTTATTGTAAGGGTTCCCATATTATAACACAGTTTTGAAGAAAAATTCTGCAGCTCTTCATACATTGTGATGCCTAGAACTCAAAATCGCCCTCCTTTTCAGACACACATACTTGAACAGGGGATTAAATTGTGCAAGCATTATGCATATGTATAATGCTTGCACAATAAGTAGAGCTGTTTTGATGAGATATTAACTGGTTTGAGATATGCTGTCAAGATAGAAAGATGTCTAACTCAAAGAGGGTAGAAATTTTCATTTCCTGGTACCTGTTCCTAAGACTGAATCCAAAAAAAATAATTAATAAAACTCATTAAAACATCTAATTTTGTATCAAATTTTTTGTCAATATATAATATATGTGATAAAGATTTTCAGATTCTATTTGATTATTTTTAATGCTATCTATATTAAAAGTTTTGAAAAAAAAGGTAAGTAAATAAAATTTTTACACACACTGCCTTTCCTTATTTAAGATGTACATATCAAGGTGACATTTTATGATTCTCTATTTTTTCTTTCTTCCTCCCTTTTTCTTCAAGAATGTACATCACGATTTACTAAAATATTGGAATAGTTATCAGGAAAGGACAAAACAAAATACCTATTGTGTTTTATTTTTTGCGTATTGAAAAATGTCAAAACTTCAATTTTTAGATGTTGTAGAGCTTATTTAAGTTATGCCTGGTCAATGTATATTTAAAATTTTTCATTGTACATATGCATATGTATTAGAAGAATATGCAGATTGCTCCAATTAATGGAAAATAAGAAAAGAACCAGACGAATTTGGTGCGGCAAAATTATATATCGAACATGGGAAAAATCTGCCAGAAAAACTAAACATATCCGATCACCATTCGATGCTGTTTTGGAGTAATTGTTTGAATGACCTACTACAGGTATGCAACTGTACTATATTGCATTTTAATTAATTGTAGTATGTAATTACATTAGCCAAATGCATTAAAATCTAGTATGATGAAAATTTTACTTGAAGCTTTTAAATTTCAATGATCGTGGTATCTTTAACAGTGTTTGTTGAATGTATCCATTCATTCTGACAATTTTTATTTGTTAAAAAATCTCTCAAATTTGTTTTATTTAAGAAAAAAGAAATCCTGCTGTATTTGGTATTTGAATTTTTTAAAATAAATAAACAAATATTTTAAAGGGTTTAGATGCTATCATTTAAAAATAAAGATTCCATCTTTCTCTTCCTGCCGCACACACCTCTCTAGAGTTCTTTTCCCAATTGAAATATTTTTTAATACATGAAAGATTGTTCTGAGCAATGATCAGCATTATAGGCCCACTGAGAACAGATTTCTCATATTTTTAATTCCAAGTGTAATTTAAAAAATGAAAATAGAATTTGAACGTCTTTTATAGCACCAAAGCATATCTTTGCACTAAAATTACTTTACCACCATTTTAAAGGTACAAAACACATAGCTTTTCAATGATAAAATGTTTCAATGAATTTAATATTTTTGCTTCAGTTTTAGTAGTTTTTGAGAAATTAATGTTGGATGCAGTTTATAACAGTGATTTTTATTATAATGAGATTTAAAATAACACCGTTGCTTCTTTCAATCATATAATTTTGGAACTGTTAAAATTGCTGTAAAAGAAGAGGGGAGGGAATGCGTTCTTTACTTTTATTTAAATTTATAAACATTTTAAAGCAATTGATTGAATAAAATTCTTCATTTGATGTGTTTTGTTATATTTTGGAAGCAATGCAATAAACTGGCTTGCAGTGAATTCAAAAATGTTTTAGTTGGCATTTTTACTTTATTATAATAAAAATTTAGAGAATATAATGCAAATCAGCAAAAAATTCACACTAAAGATTTTGACGAATCTCCATGTTTCAAACTTCCTTGAATTCAAAAATCATATTTATAGAAAATGTTTTTCTGTGACAAAGACAGCATTAAAAAAAATCCATTTTGAAATAGATGAATGAAATTCGGTACACAGTCTTTAAACCAAACTGATAAACTTGTATCAAATTTTGACCAACATTCATTTAGAGGAAGTCTTGTCTATCCGAATAGAAGTTAGCGTAATTAGTGAAAAAAAAATCTAGATTGATAAAATTCTGCACACAGATTTAACATTTGTAGAATAAATATCGATCAAATTTTGAGCCAAACCCAACCATTGGTCCCCAATTCATCAGTCTGTACTTCCAGAGACGTGATCATTCAAAAATGTAGAGACCTAAATACATCAAATTTAGTATATTTCTGACTACAAGTGTAGTTTTGAGTCAAATTTTTGTTTTAATCGATTGGGAAGAATGCATCTAAAATCCAAATGTGCTTTCCAGATACTTTCAACCACATGCTATGGATCAAATAACAAAATTACTAAAAATGTTTTATTCATGTCTAGGGTTAAAATTTTATAAAGACTGCAAGCAAATGTCATGCAAGGCATTTTCTGGCAATATGCATTTTCAGAAAATTTTGTGACAACTCTCCTGCTGATTTATTTTTAATTTGCTTCTAATTATATAGATGATTTTTTATTTCTTTCATGAATTTGTTTCCATAAAGTATTTTCAATTTTTCGTAAAATGCATACTTTTTCTGTAATAATTTTTTTTTTTTAAAAGAATGCTAAACCTTTAACAAAGGTCTTTTCTTAAACTTTAGAAGTAAGATGCAATAAGCAAATTCTTTTTAGTCTGATCATTTGTGAACACTACTATTAAAGTAATATTTATGAAACATATTTAGAACACAATATTGTTATATCGTTTATTTCATGTTAGTTTTCCCAGCCATAGGTTGATAGCCATATGAAGGCTTTAGTTTTTAGCTTTATATAAGATTGTAAATAAAATTACTAAATAAAATGAATTAGTACAAGAAGAAATTACTCATTCCACCCCATCTATGTTGAATCTTATTTACTGTTGCTTATATACACACCATACACAATTTTTAGTTATGTTATGCTTCTACATCACTATCATCATTTTGAATTTGTAACATTTTAATTTTTAGAAAAAATTTGAATTTTACAATGGAAGACATTGTGCAAATAAAATAAATATTAAACTAAGTATTTAAATAAATTTTCTTAAAAATTTCCCCCTAAAATTTATTATAATAAAATAGAAAAAAAATGCATGCTTGGAAAATACACAGTTTACATATGCATACAGAGGTGCTTAAAAGCATTTAATTTTTGCAGCAATTTCTCACTACACACCCAGGTTTATTCTTGATTAATTCTGATTTCAAAAATAATGTGCTAAATATTATTTTTAAAGGAAAACTTATTATTGATTTCCTACATTTGAATGCATATACAAAAATACTAGAGTAACACATTGCAAGTGAAAGGCCAAGATACAAGATTATATGTTCTGTGAAAAAATTATTTTGTTTCAATTATCACTAACATTAAATGTAATCTTGATAATAAAAATTTACAAACAGCAATTTTTATTGAAATTATAAATTTATACAAATAGAAATGATAATAATTTAGAATGAACTTTAAGTAATTGGAAATGACAGTTGTATTATTTTATGATTAATTTAAAAGTGCAAACACTCATTTATAATATAAAACAAAATAGATTTGAAAACACAAATTTAACATTAATGAGTTAATTAGTACAGGGGAAAATATTCTATCACAATTTAAAAGATAAAGAAAACATAAATGTATTTCAAAAATTGATGAACCTAATACTATAACATTCACCAATCAAGTATTTAGTATAAAAATTAAGAGACTAGAAAATAGTACTTTGAGAAGTAAAAAATTAAGATATCAACTAAAAAAATCACCTGTATGTAAAAAAAAAAAAAAAAAAAAAATAACAGTAAGTAAACTAAAGACATTTGAGAGAACAAATATTTCATTTCCAGTTAGCAAAATAAGACTCAAATTAAAGTAGAGATTACTGAATAAATAATGTACAATACTATATCAAAAGATACCCACTGAGAAATACTCTAACAAACATACATAAATATTTACAAGAAATGCATATCCTTTCAGAATATTTGAAAGGAAATCAAAGTGAGATAATTTTCATAATTGGTATGAATATAAATTAAGGAGGGAAACTTACTTTGTGATTCCAGATATTTATATATATATAATTTTCTTTCTTTCTATCAACTCAGTTATTTAGTATTTGAATTCCATTTGCATTTTTTTCTGAATTACTTCGATTATCTAGATGGTTCATCTGATTCAAATTTCATTGCAACTTTCAATGCTGAATCAGCAAACTGTTTTCAAAATTCCTTCTACGATAGCAAGATTTTTCTTTCTTTAATAATGTTTTAGTTAAATTCACAAAAATATTTATTACTTCTATTTAACAATAGTCTAAGGAAGATTTTTAATGAATAACAGGAATATAAAAAAATTTTGAATTAAGATACTAAGGCAATAAAATCAAATTTTGAATAGTTTACAAGTCAGAAATTGCCATCTTCACAAGCAGAAAACATGTAAAAAAGAAAAATAATCAAATGAAATACCAGTTATTTATAAATAAATGGGAATTTAATCACAAGCAAGTTATACTTAACAACATGTTGTAAATCAAAATGATTATGCTCATTTGTTTTCAGTCACTACCATAGAATTTAAAGGCATTATCACACGGTGAAATTTTGTCAGCACTTTTTCGTCTCTACCCTCAAAAACCGGTCAAGCAAGTTTCATAATTGTCAACTTTTTCTAACCAGTTCGAAAATGTCATCGGAAATATTGTCCGCAAACGAAATTCAACCAACCAAGTGAAACTTTGAAGTGACGTCACTTTCGCTGTCGTTTGCTGACGGAAAGTGTTGAAGATATTTTGCTGTGTGATAACGCCTTAAGAGAAAGAAGTGTCAAACAATCTAAAAACTGAAAATTACTGCTGATATTTTAAAACATATTGCTCTAAACAAGACATTTAAGCATTTTATTTATCTAAAATAGTATGGAATGTTGATGGGTTACTTATAAATAATGAAGGCTTATATATGTAAAACATTAATAGCAAAAATTTTTGGTATTTTTCAAAATATACATTTTTGACTATGCAGGTTAATTAAACACATATATTACAAGTATACAAATATTGTAATATATTTACAAATATATTGCAACATGAATTTACATAATTATAATATAAGAAGTCTCAACAGCAATCATCATTAAGCAAATACAATTATATCATTGAAGTTTATTGAAGGAAAGTTAATAAATGAACAATTTAATAATATAATTTTTGAAGTAGTTAAACCCCATTTGGTTTAATACATTTGTTTTAATTGATCAAAATAAATTAAGAAGCATATAAAATCTATTCAAGTAATATAATTTTAATGAAATTAATAGCAAGATGTATATGTTACACAAACATCTACATCTTTCAAAAAATAATTTATTAGTTCTCTTAATTGTAAATAATGAATAATTTTAACAACATTAAAATAATAACACTGTTAAATTTAATGCTTATTTGCCAAAAAATAGGAATCTAATTTTATATTGTCTTCATTTTTCACAATAGTTTGATATAAGTAAAAGTAATTTTTGAAAGATTCAACAATTGAACCAATTTTTTTACATAAAGAAAAACATAACAAAAAGTTTGGAAGAAATGAGATACTTTGAAAATTTTTCCAAATAAATACTGAAGTAAATTTTGAAAAACAATAAATAATGCATATTTAAAATGCATTTTTTGAGAGAAACAAAGAGCCTCCCTTTGTTAGAATCGCCAAACACATAAATAACCTAAAATCTATTAAAAAACAATAAATAAATGCAAACCTAGTGAGGATAAGAAAAGTAAAAACAAACACAAAAAGAACTAGGAACTTATAAAATTCACCAACCCAGTAAGTTAATTACATAACATTTTAAAGCAGCAATGACTAATAAATAATATTATAATGAAAACATTCAAAACCTTGTTCACAGCAGCAGTATTGGTCTCATGATAATTGAGATTTATAACAACATGTTGATGCAGTACAACTACTTCAGAAGTATTATTTGGTGTATCTGTGGTAAAAATATCAAGTACCTCATTTAAATATTTATCAGATACTTCTGGATTTTTAAATGCCGAAGAGACCTGAGTAAGTTTTGAACACTGAGGTAAGTAAGTTTTATATAGTGACTGACCAATGGTAGCAAAACTATCTTCCAGTTCACCACATTTGTTGTGAATGATGTCTCGCACACAGGATAGAAAAGAGTTTCCAGCTCTAAATAAGAATAATGCAATTAATAATAATAATAAATAAGAATCAAGAAAATATGTACACAATAATATTGTCCCATATTAGAATTTATGATGTTCATATTAAACTCCCTCCCTTCCCATTTCTCATAATATGAGCCTTTATATAATACAATAAGATTAACAATAAAAACATAATTTAATATCTTTTTGAAAATTTATTACATACAATTACATTTATGCAAAAAGATGTTATAGAGGATCTTTTAAATTCCAGATTATATTGATTATATATTCCTAAAATTGTTCTTAACATACCTTATATAAGTACCAAACTTTCACCAAAAAATAGGTGACATTTTGCAATTTAAGTGTAGCTTTAGTTCTATACAAAATAATCTTAGCTTTTGAGTTTATTTGAGTGTCGAAAATGACTCTTGCTTCTCCTACAATTTAATAACAATACGCAGAAAATGAGTTAGGTCATTTGCCACTTCATGTATGTTAATAAAATCCAACAAAAGTAAAATAAATAAATAGATAAAAAAACATCTTGTTACATTAAATAAGTTTTTAATATTACTTATAATATCAAAAAAAAAAAAGTTCTTGAATTATGAAATATATTTCATGAAACACTTATTATGAAGTACACTATAAAAGATTTTTATACATGGACTTCATGATTTGAATCTGAAATCCTATGGCTCAGATATTGAAATCTAATCAATAGCCTGTTATAATTCTAAAGTAAAGCAGCAAATGCATATAACTTTCTTACAAAAGGTTACATTTTTTTGCTGCAGGTAATTCTTTCATTATCTACAAAACAGATATCACACAACAATATCTTGTAAAAGATAAATTTTTAAAAATGAATTTGTAATTATTGTATAATTAAAAATATCTTCCTTAAACTTTCACAATATATCAGTGGAGGAATGTTGATTCTGATTTATTTCTTATTGGTATGCAAAGCTTGGTGTATATTGGTTAAATATGAGTTAAAGGTTAAGATTTAAATAAATAACCCTTCACTTACAAATCTGAGACTGTCATCAAAACCACTGAGGTTCAATTGAAGTAAAATTCATTTTATATTTTTTAATAAAATTAAAATCCTTCAAACAAAAATTTCCTATTCCTTTTCAAAACTGAAAGTAGTAGTTTATAAATATTTTATATTTACCCTCTTGAAATGCAGTAATTTATTTAACAACCACAAGAAAAAAAAAAAAAAAAAAAAGAGAACATTTTTATGTTGAGCAATAAA